>JZKD02S1935395.1:0-10507 GCA_000966675.3 Picea glauca | reverse complement strand
GGTTTTCAATGGAAAAATGTGTCCAAGGGTTTACTTCACAACTCCAAATATTCATAATGATGCAAATCTGACCATCACCATAATTCATCATGTACTCACTCACTGGTATGGAAATCTTCCTCAAGTTCTCTATCTACAGTTGGACAACACTAGTCATGAAAATAAAAATCAAATTGTGTTTGGATATCTAAGCATGCTTGTTGAAATGTGAATATTTCAAAAGGTGAAAGTTGGTTTCCTTCTTGTTGGACACACTCATGATCATATTGATCAATTGTTCAGTCATTTTTCAGTAATATCAAAGAGAAAAATGTTGGAAGTCTACCGTCATTGATTGGATGTATTAACAAAACATACATTCTAGAGCCTGCTTTTCATATATTAGAAGAAATTGTTGACATGCAAAGATTTATTCAAGGATCGCATCGTGAAGAAAAATGTATTGAGCAGCTTAATGACATTAGCTTCCAACATCAATTTTGTTTCAAAAAAATTGATGGGAAAACACTTATATGGGGAACACAGTATTCAACTACTACAGAATGGGGGCCTTCATTAGGTTTATCATTTTTGAAGTTCATTCCAGATCGTCCAATATTTTCATCAAAGTTATTAATTTTACAATCAGTTGTTGAAATCCATAATGCACAGAGCCATACTAGACATTTAGATTATTCTGAGTGCTTGGAAGAAATAAAAAAGTCTATTAAGGATACATATGAGTACTTTGATGTTGTTGATTATGTTTGGTGGGAGTCTTTTTTAAATAGTCAAAGTGACATAATTTTAAGCTCAACAAATGAAGATACAATGTTGAAGACTCCATTTTGTTGGCCACAAAATATGCCAAATGAATCTCAAGAAACAAACATTGTTGAAGTTCAACAATAATCTTAAGGTGCTATTGAGTTTACACAAGAAGAGGAAAGATAAATATATATTGGTTCACGAAGGTCACATGCACAATGTGAAGCCATGTAATACCTTTACAGAGGTTCAGTACAAGATATTAAGGAGGGTAGCATGATTGCAGTTTTAGCGACAAAAGATCTACATGGTTATCCATTCTGGATTGGAAAGGTTACAAAGATTGAGAAAGAAAATGATGATGTTATTGAAATTGAGCTGCATTGGTATGCAACAAGTACACACCCATTCAATGGTGTGTACAAGTGAGATATGGTGGTTGAGACACATGTCAATAGAACGAGAAAAAGAAAGGGTCAAAATACAACTCGTCGTCACTCTGCCTCTTAAAATTAGATTATGTTGACACACTTGTTTATGACTTCAATTTGACAAAGAGAGGAAGTCTTTGCTCCAAGACAACAAAGATTATCAAGAGGTTGTTGCCACAAGAAATAAATGCAAGATGAGAGTCTACTGAACCTAGTCATAGATCTAAAAGGCATTTGACATCTGAAATGTTGGGCATGCATGTAGACTCAGATGGTGCATTCATTGACAATAGATAAGCGCATGGATCATCTACATCTTAATCCAATCATTCATATGAAGACAATGTAGACTCTGATGGTATTTCAGAAACCATGAGTCAATCTGAATAAGTGTATGAAACATTTTATGCATTTTTGATCCATATGATGTTTGTATGGTAACTAGAAATGAGTATTAAATTTACATATGATCTTACATGAAGTTATGAATCTTTTGTTATGTTTTATGAATGATATGTTTTTTTATTATGGATAATATAATACAATTTCTTAGCTCACATGTTTTGAATATGGACAATATAACAATACTTTTAAGAAACTATTTATGTTTCATTCAATGTAACTTGTATTTACTTTCTTTTTATCATAAGTAAAAAAATTATTAAAAAGTGACGTTGAATTTTTAAAGTATATTGTGATATTTTCATGGCATTATGTATTACCTTGTTCTTTGAGTGGTAATAATATTTAAAAAGTAAACATTTAAGGGTTGATTTTATGATTTTGTTTACAATAATGATGAGTTCTTTTACCACTTTATAAAAATGTGTCATTTCATACCCCAATTTTAGAATGGGTGCTACCGATAGCAGTGCTTTTCAATTTGATGGTTGATTTTGAGGTTTTGGTTTTAATGGTACCAAGTGATAAAAATACGATTTCAAATGATCTCAAATTTTAACGTTTTGAAAAGAAAAAAAAATCGAAAACATCTTTTTTTTTTAGGTGTTGCTTTTAAGGTTTTTCTGAGCTATTGTCAGAGTTTTGAAGGTCATGTTTGAAAAATGTTGTAATTTTGACCCCGTTTAAAAAAATGGTGCTACCGATAGCACCACTTTTTGATTTGAGGGTTGATTTTTATGTTTTTTTATGCAAAAACATTGGTTTTTTGGGCCAGAGTTCTCGTTTTGAGGTCACAATTCCCATTAAGTCAGTAACTATGTTTCAACCCTTTTTTCCCCACCTAAGAAGTGTGCTCACTACCATCCATACGCAAATATCTTACATAAAACCCCTAAAGCACCATTTATCTTCCCTTTGTGCATGTCTCTAAATACATGTTTCTATTTATTAGAATTAACTTAATTAATTTTAAAAGACATCTATGTTCTCCATGAAGTTGTTATTTTTCTCAAAATTACTTAGTATACTAATTGGTTATGGATAGGTCATCCACATTATTGGTGAATCTATGCATTTTACTCAACATTTCTTACTCAAAGTCAGTTTTAAACACTATACATGATATTGACAAAGTTATCAGTTTTCTTAATAGTTAAGTATTAATAATGTATTTATATGTAATAAAACTTACTAAAGCCACTCTAAGAACCAATGAGAGAAAATCCCCTATACTTTTAGCATTCCTTTCATACCTAACTTCTTCTTCGTGTCCAAAAGGCTTTAGCTTTGTACATGAATTTTGATGATGGCGTCCCATCTCAATGACATTAGTCAATTCCCTTCATACCTAGCTTTTTCTCCATGTCCAAATGACTTTATATTTGTATATGAATTTTGAAGATGATGTCCCATATCGGTGACATTAGTCAACTCCCTTCATAACTAATTTCTTCTTCGTGTCTAAAATTCTTTATCTTTGTACATGAATTTTGATGATGATGTCCCATTTCAGTGACATTGGTCATTTGATTGATCTATTGTATGTAGTAGATATCAAGTTTACCTCCACAATAAAAGGGAACCCTCTAGGCACGAGACATGTGAATTTTATCATTGAGGTTTGCACCTCAAGGACCTTGAGGTAGTATCACCAGAAGCACCGACATGTATCCATGAATGCGGTGAAGAATTGGGCGTGTCGGATATTGCAAGGATTGAATTATCTTCATAATCATAACCCTTGAATAATTCATAGAGAATTGAATTGAAACAATATATTCATGAATGGTAATAGTGGTGTTCTAAAGGTTGAGGATATGGGTTTCGCTGCTATCTTGTCAAATGATCATGATGTGAACACTATCATTGGTACACCAAAATTCGTGGCTCCAAGATTATATGAAGAGGATTATAATGAACATGTAGATGTTTATTTGTTTGGCACGTGCTTACTGGAGATGGTTACTATGGAGATTCCTTACAACAAGTGTCGTAATGTTGCTCATATTTATAAGAAGGTGAGTTTTGGTACAATGCCTACACCATTTCAAAAGGTTACCAATTCTTAAATGAGGCAATTTATTGAAAAATGTCCAATGACAACGTCAATGAGCCCTTTTGATGTATAACTTTTGATGGACCCCTTTTTTAGAAAACTCTAATTGAGCAACTAGTACATGTACATGCTAGACTTTCTACTCTTTATTTATCTCCACTTAAATGGACAATTGATACTAATATTGTTTTGTCTATGATCCAATATATTTCTTATTTCCTATTTTAATTTTAAATTATAAATATTTACTAATAACACTACATTTTTAACTATTAACTAAAATATATATTTTTTCATTTTAAATTAATAAGTATGAAATTTATTTTTATTCAATTTTAATAAAAAATCAATAAACTTAATAATAACAATATTTTTTTAAGTAAATTTTTAATTACTATACATTCTCATCAACACCAAAATATGTCATCTTTTTTCTCATCAACACCAAAATATGTTATCTTTTTTCATTTTAAATTAGCAAGAATGAAATTTATTTTTAACTTTGTTTTGGTTCAACATTAATAAAAAAACACTTCATAGTAAACTTAAGAATAATGATAATATATTTTTAAGTAAATTTTTAGTGATTATACATTCTCATCAACTATACAATTCTTACAGACATAATTCAATGTAATTCTAGGTTTTAACTATATCTAAAGGATAACTTAGACCAAACTTAAGAATAATGATAATAGTTTTTTTAAGTAAATTTTTTGTGATTATATATTCTCATCAACTCTACAATTCTTACAAAAATAATCCAATGTAATTCTAGGTTTTAACTATATCTAAAGGATAACCTAGACCATGTATGTTTCACTTAAAATTCATTCAATGTAATTCTAGGTTTTAACTATACCTAAAGGATAACTTAGACCATGTATGTTTCACTTAGTGAATTTTAAGAATTTTAATTTTGTTTGAATAAAACATTACAAAAGATTGAACTTTGACTTATTTTGAAGTAGAAACACGACTACAAATTTTAGATGAAGCTCTACTCTCTACACTTATTTTTTTAAGACAACTTTTAATTTTTTTATAAAACAATTTTTTTAAAGAAGGACATCACACTTCCAACATAATTGTATTGATTGTGTTAAACTCTTTTTGTCATTATTTTTGTCACTCACCTTGCTTATCATATCCTTAAAATCCTTCCATATTCACTATCTTATAATCCACTGCTATCATTTTGATATGAAATCATTGCTGAGCTACAAAGGATAAAAACCAGGTAAAAGGCCCATTCCTTTTTATGTTTTCATGCATTATTTTTTAAAAACATTTTAAATGTTGTAGCCACATAAACATAACCATTCTGTAGCTAGTCTATGATTTTGTAGTTGAGTTGTAGGTCTATATAGGTGCAGGCATGATACAACAAAAATGTGAATCGAAGGAGATTAAAAATGGTATCCTCCATCTTCTCCACCTGTCAAGTGCAACCCAACACTTTCCAGATCAACAAAAGAGAGAAGTCGAAGGCGTAGTCAAAGAAGTGGTAAAGTATGGTAGATGATGTAGATCAGTAATGGATTTTTTGTCAAAAGTTGTGGATCGAGTCTATGGGGATCGATCATATTAGATATCGATATTTCATGTGAGAAATCCATGCGTCCAACCATGGATTTCTCATACGTGAATCACAACACTATTCCATGATTTCTCAAAATCCGAATTGTAGTTATTTGCTCTGAAAACATTAAAAGTTTCAACAATCTCTGTTTTGAATTGTATAAATACCCATGGCTTTTACAATGAAAGGACAATCTCAATTATGTGGAAAATAACCTTTATATTATTAATATTAAGTTATGTTGATGATTGAAGAATTAGTTTCTCTATGCATCTTTTGAGCAGTTTAGTAATTTAGAGTTTATTTGATAGTATATCTTATACGTTCGTTTTAGCAACACGTAACCAAGCCAAGAGGCCCCCCTTTGTAAGGTTGTGTTGCTCTTCTTTCATTAGTTTTATTTTAGTAACAATTAGCTGAATATGTTTTGACTATAATGCTTTAAATTTTATTGTTTATAGTTTTGTGTGGTGTGACAACACAAATGCAGATTGTTCATACAAGCTATCTAATTGATTAAAAACTTGTTTCAATTGAAAAACTCATAAGTTGAATTCTAAAATCAGAAAATTTATGTGATTGTTTCATTTTACATAGTGATGGTTTATAAATGTTTAGAACCAAGTCCGTGTTGAATCTTTGAATTGCAGTGGATTTTCATAGTTAAAATCTCCGCTTCTTTGGTTAATTAGTAGATAATTTGTAAGGTAATTTTCAATAGATGAATACGAAACTAAAACCTGCAAATATTTTGCATTACACTTTATAAGCTTACAAAATCAGATTGATGATTAATTGTAACAGAATTCTCAAACAACATAATTCACTGACATTTTTGGTGTCGTTGTCGGGGAAGTGTAAAAAGGCCTTTAGTTTTTCTTCCATTTTAAATCATGATAAGTAGGATGAATGAATAGACTTAGGGATAATAGAGGTAGATTCACTAGAAATATAAGTACACCCAACACCACTTCACCCACTCCATCATGTGGTACTATAGGAGACACACTATCATTTAATCCTTCTACAGGTAGAACTACAAGAGGACGAAGAACATGGAGAATTATGACTACACAAGCGAAAGGAAAAGTGAAAGTTGGAGAAGAAAATTCTAAAATAGTAAATATTCCATAAACCTCACAACAATCTGTCATACTTCCATCCAAACCTCAAGAAGAAGAAATACTCAGTGGTCAACCTGAGATTGTTTTTCCAGAAAATCCTATTGAAGAACCATAACTCTCTACACCTTCAAAGGATTATGTGCATATTGAATATTACAATATGTTTGGAGTATACATTGAACAAGAGGAAGAAATAGGACTTGGAGGTGGAGGAGAGAATGCACATGAAGAAAGAAAAGAAGGAACATGTACATCAATTATTGAGAATGAATTTGGATTTCCAATCTTAGATCCAACAATTCATGTTCAAATGAATAACATACCACCTTCAACACTTCCCAACTTTCATGGTATGATAAATGAATACCCAAAAACCTTCCTTTTCGAATTCGATTATTGTAACAAATGGGAACAAATGCAATAAAAACATGGGGTGAAATGAGGAGAACATTCCTTGAAAGATATAATGATTACTGTACAAATCGAGGAATGAGTGAGGAAATGTTTAAGATGACACAAAAAGAAGAAGATAGTCTTGAAGACTATTTAGAAAGATTTCATTATACAATTAAAAGAGCAAAAAAAAATCATTTAGAGTTGGATACTTTGAAAGTCATTTTACTTAGGGGAATTAGAGATGAATGGAGTGATGTATTAAATTTGATGGGTAAAGGAGATATTTCTCACCTAACGTATTCAAAAATTTGTGACTTATGCAATAATATCTCTCGAGGGAAGTCCAAATATGGTAAGGGATCTAGGGATTCTATCTCTAGAGTCAACATATCAGCCACCAGTGGGGTAAGTAGAGTAGAGATTGACAATTTATTGGACAATTTTAAAATAAACATTCTCAATACTCTTGGTTCTCAATTATATACATTGAATATTAAACAAAAGAAAGAGTTAGAGGATGCAACATTAACTATTTATTGTCCAAAATGTAGAAAAAGACACCCTTTAAAATAATTCCCTTTAGATAACATTGATCTTTGTGGTATATGTGCAGATAATCATGCTACAGAAAACTGCCCATATCTAACAAGACTCAAAGAAACCTACTGAGAAAAAAATCAAGGAGCTACAAAGAAGTTATGGTTTGTTGCACATAAGAGACCTTGGCAGCCAAGGAATCTAGGTATATCTCAAGACCCCTCTCATCGATTTAATCCTTATTTTTCTCAACAACATCATCAACAAAATTGGACCATTCCTATGCATTGGCAAGCATGGGCACCACAACAAGTACAAAATCAATGTTGGAAACAAGGTTGGCGAGGATCTGCCTATGGGACTATGTTTTCCCAGCCTTATCCTATGAAACAACAATACAACCAATACCCTACACAAATCCAATATCCCCCACAACCATATTACTATCAACAACCACAACCACAAAAACTTCAATTACCATCAACCCAACCTCCAAAACCAACCCAACTACCCACACAAACTGTTGCTAAGCCCAATAATAAAGCAACACAACCCACTTACAATGTCAAGCTACAAAAGTTTTCCACTTATATGATTACTTCTCTTGGTATAAATGATATTCATCTTAGATTAGGAAAATTATTGCATCAAAATGCACCTATTATTGTTGAAGAACCTATAGAGGAGTGCTAGCCGGGAAAATACCCCTATTACTATACCAGGGTCAAAATATAGGCATAACTATGATCTCCCTTAAAAGACAATCTAATTCCTAAACTACCCCAAACAATCTAAAATGGAAGAATATAAAGAGATAGGAAAGTAGGTCAGAAGTTGTACCTTTGGTCCAAACATTCGATGTAGAACTCCTTCACCTTTGTAGCTTCCCATGCTGCTGGTCTCCTCCCAAATATGACCTACAAGAACGCTTAGACAAACAATGATACAAATATAGTATCTCTACTCATCCATGTTAGAGTTAGATATAAATCATTATGCATAAATAAAATGAAAAACATAAAGATATCATTTGGGACAGGAAAAAAAATTCTTTTATTCAAATCCAAAGATCGAAAGTTACAACCTTTGTAGGTCGACGCTCTGTGAACTAGGTCCGCACTCCTCTTAATGCTGCTCCAAGTGCATCATCCCAATGCCTTCTCCAATAATCAACTGATCACTTTAGGGAAAGGGAAGGTATTGTATAGGAGAAAAGGCTAGAGACAGAATGTTGAGGAAAAATCTCAGAAAGGGCTGCAAAAACTTGGCAAGGAGGGGAAGGGATTTTGGCAAAGTTTCTCTGTTCTAATGCTTGATGTTGGAATGGGACCCCAAGACCTCATTTTATATGAAAAAATGATAGTTATTTGGTTTGGGGAGGGGCTACAACGGGTGAAATAGTTAGGAAACCTCCAATAATCCATTAACTCCGTCGAATTCCTTGCAACTTTTTATTTTTTGCAACTTTTGGAGATAAACGCAGGCTGGCTAGTATGCAACTAGCATATGTACATGGGATGTCTAGTATGAAGATAGTGTATGTATGTGGGAATTAGTGCAACAGGGCATGTACATGCTCTAAAAAATGTTTTTTTAAAGAGAGTTCCTTAACAGTAATTTGGAAAATTGTGCAAGTAGAAAGACCAATGATATGTATGCACAGGTAAAGCATTTTAGGGCTATAAAAAATTCCCCATAATGTGTGAGGTCAGAAGAGAAACTGATGGCCATAATACATTACAATATCTTTACCAATGGGAATGCACAAACTCAAGTGAGCCTGAGACGAGAGTTCGGGAGTGAGCCATTTGAAAAATAATAATCTCTCCGAGGTGGGTATACCCATGCTCGGGATGAACTAATTATGGATTCCAATCAATTACAATGCATATCCATGTTATATAAATGTCTATATAAAGTGTAGCTGTGAGAAATACACAATGGATCTACATCTCAAAATCATTTGATGATATTCAAGTACAATATAATATGCATATTCAAGAAGTATTGATGCATGTGGATAGATATGAGAACACCATAGCTCGAGCAACAACTTCAAGATATTCAACAACTCAGGTAGGAGTACAATAGGAGTGTAAGACTCACTACTCCGAGGTCTTCGACAAGCCGTCGGGGAAAGACTGGAGGATATCGATTATCAGGTATCACACTTCATTGATTTTGAATTTGGACTTGACTGGACTCATGGGATGGCTGACTCATGGAAGTCAAGAGACAAACTGCAGAATGGACGACTCAGGTTGGATAAAACTTCCCTTGGACAAAAGCACGAAATATGATCAAACTTAGGAAACATAATATTGACATAATTATGTGATGCATGAGGCACCGCAAAATCTCCATATGTTTGGAAGAGTAACCATACGAAGGAGGACACAACTCTATGTAGCGAGAACAACTTCCTAAAGTCATACTAAATCCTAATTCTTAGTGAACAAACGAAAGGATGTGCTTTGTCCAAGGGTGACTATATTGCTTCCGGAAAGAGAATGTATATTTCCCGTCCTCTCTTTTTGGAATATTTGATTTTTTTGTCTTTTTCAAATTTTTAATGAGCTTGAAAAAGAATAAAATAATGCTACATTACAAAGGAGGAGTGAGTGTCGTAGGCAAGCAAACTGGTTCCAAGCACATGGAATATGCTGATGCTCAAGGTAAGGATACATGTGCAGGATAAGGACACTCGGGGAAAATTCCTCCATGGGTCAAGGTGTCGGATCACAAAGGAAAAAAGTGCTGCAAGACTTGCGTATAAGGAATGCTTTAAAGGTTCAATTGAGAGAAACATGGAGCCGACATTAGGCCAAAGACGCAAAGATGAGAACTGCAATGCGATTAAGAATGACACAACAAAACTCCTTCCATGTGAATATTTATGAGCCCAAAGAAGGTAAGATCGATGGTTTTTCACATTTAGAGAGTTTGAAAAATGTAAAAGAAGACTCTAGGGAGCACCTTTTTCGCAATTAGTCCAATCGGCTCGAAAAAGGTTTAAACTTGCACCGAAAGGACATCTTTTCAAAACTGTTTTAATGAGTGTGACAAAGACAAGATCACTCGGCTATATTTTCAATTTTAATGAGTCTGAAAATAGATTAACTATGGAATCACAACCTTTTTCTAAGTTTATTCTCCTTATCCCAAAAAAGTATAAAATATAACTAAGGAGAACTCTCCCCGCGAGCCGAATATCCCGAGGCGTACCTTTTTC
>JZKD02S1935384.1:59321-69715 GCA_000966675.3 Picea glauca | reverse complement strand
AATCATTAAAGATAAAGGTTTAAATTCGTACATGTGCAATATTCCCCTTTGCCATGGTTATTAAATAGTTAATGTTCTAATTTAGAGAACCATTCAACAAAACACTAATTATTTTAACAATGGTTGGGTACATACTTTTACCAATCTAGTTGAGTAGAGAAGTTCAATTAAAGATTTACTAAGAATTCTTAGTAATTCAATACTCCATTAAGGATCCGATTAAGATAACGGTGATATATATTTTTAATGTTCTATTTCAAGCTTTATTGCACAGTTTTTTATATTATTGTAGATTTATTTTAATTTTGGATTTATTATGAAGTAAGGGATTAAATTCATAAGGTGAAATCAATATATTTGATCACTTTTTGTTTATAATAAATATAAACATAAAATGGATTTATGCTTATTTATTTCAGTGAACAACAAAATTTTAGATCATCGTTATTATGTATATGTTTTAAAATGAATTTGATACTTTGAAATTTACTAAATATGAGAAATTCAAAAATGAATTTGATACTTTGAAATTTACTAAATATGAGAAATTCACTCTCATAAACTAAACAAAATATTAGGAAATTTACATCATTATTAAGTTGATTAATAACAAAGTAACCATTCTCGATGAAGAAGAATGTGAGTAATAACATTGCATAATCCACATATTTCAATATAATTTGATCATAATAATGACATGCAAGAGAGATTACGTAGATCCATCTTAAACCTGGATCTATCGAGAACTGAGAGGGGTCATATTTCTTAGGGTTTAATCTTTTTAATCATTTACTTCCATGTCATATATTAATTCCTTCGTATTAAATTATAAAAAAATGCACCCTTTAGATCTAAGTTTAAGATGGTTTAATTTTTTAGATGATGTCATGTACACATAGTTTTTTTTTTTTAGTTTGTTTCTTGTTATCACATAATGTAACATAACATTATCTAACAACATATCCCATACGAAGTTGTAGAGCACCTAACTACTCTTGGTGCTCTAGGAAATTGTTATTTGATTAATATATCTACTCTATCTTATTTTGTAATTTTCAAATTATAGATTAATGCAATCAATTGATAGTTATAGTCCACTACAAAAGGTAGAGGTAAAAACTAAAAATTAAAAATTAAAAACTTACAACATTATTACAAATATATATTGATTATTTTTTCGATTTATTTTTTGTGTAAATTTTTTCCCTCGAAAAAAGTCTTAAATTCTATTTCACTGAATAAAGAATCACATTTAATAACCACCCAAGGTGCAGAGATATTTTTTTTAATGAAAATTTATTAAAAAATTAATTAATTAATTTTTACCTAGCACCACTTTTGATTTAGGAGTCAATTTCAAGGCTTTTTCTGGCAATGGTATCTATTGTCAAGGCCACAATTTCAATCAATCCATAGCTTTAACTCTGAAAATAAAGTTGGTCCTATCGATTGCACCACTTTTTTTGGAGGTGGCTAAAATTGAGACTTTTTTAAAATCCTTGAAATCGTTGCCTTGACAAGATGACGAAAACCTTGAAATTGACCCTCTTTTTTAAGATTTGTGTCGTCTTGTCAAGGTGGCAATTTCAGCGATTTCAAAAAAATCGCAATTTTAGCCACCTCCAAAAAAGTGGTGCTATCGATAGCACCACTTTTTGATTCAGAGGTAAAAATAGCCACTTTATAAAAACAAGAACTCTGGAGAGTTCTAATTAAGTTGGTAACTTTGTTCTTTGAACACTACATGGTAAAGGTATGGTTGAAAGTATGTCTAATTGCACCCTGGATTTTGATTTCTATGAACATTGCATATATGGTAAATATAATCGAGTAAGATTATCATCTTGTGCTACAAGAGAAAAGAGGATCTTAGAGTTGATACACAGTGATGTGTTCGGACCTATGCATGTTCCATCACTAGGTAAATTTGTGTATTATGTTTCATCATAGATTATTTCTCAAGGAACGGGTGGATTTATTTTCTTAGGAAGAAATATGAGGTATTTGATAAATTTAAAGAGTTTAAGGCTCTGGTAGAAAATTAGACAGAGAAGAAAATAAAGGTGTTGAGGACAGATAATGATGGAGAATTTTGTGGGAATGAATTTGAATAGTTATGTAAGAAGTTCGGTATAGCAAGGTAGAAGACTACTCCATACACACCTCAACAAAATGGAATTGAAGAAGGGATAATGTAATGTACCCAACCACCCACAGGCTGGGTACGCTACTTCAAGCTCATTTCTAAACTAATTTTGAATTCTGATAAGTTTTTAATTAATTAAGAGGCATGAAATATTCACATGCAGAGATCAAGATTCATGCTACAGTATAAAGAATGTTTAAACATTCCATGCATAGCAATAGCCATCATTCAGGCACATAAAAAATGCACATCTCAAAGATATCAATCAATACACATCGGAAATAAATGTATAAGAAGAGAAACACATGACAGAGAGCACTTCTCTTTAATGAAATGAATCACCAACTGGTTGTAGACCAAGGACATTCCACTCAGCCATAGACATTGTTGTTCCAAGTCTCAACAACAATGTCACCCCCAAGACAGGAATAAGAATCCACAAGGACGGTTACATAGTGTCACTCATCTTCCCAAAACAGTCAACAGTCAACCTCTCATAGACTTATCAACACACACAACAATCCAAAGTACAACATATCTCTTCTACCCAGCCTGCACAACCCAAGAGAATGGACCCCCTTCTCTGCCACGCAATCCCTTGGGATGTCCACCTCCTTCTAGGGATTAAGTGCATCTGGTCAAGAATCTCCATGTTGGGACTCTTAGGATTCGCATCTATGGGAAAAGAATAACACATGCCAATGTATCTCAGACATGCAGGCATTAATTCAGGGTTGGAATACACCAGCAATCATTACTTCCAACAAACCATGGCTCCTCTCCACAATTCATTTTTCTTTCCCAATCCAAGATCAAAATGAATGAGAAATGAAGAGTGGGTGAAAGAACGAATGGAGAGAGAATATAACGAATAGTGTGAACAATGAACTATGAACAATGAGTGAGTGAGTGAACCCCCAAACAGACCAAAAAAGGGTAAATAAAAATATAAAATAAATACGTATCCCCCCAATCCCCCTCTCTTGTGGAATCATATCCCCCTATAACTCGTGTCATTGTCCGTCTAGCAGCCAATGATGTATTTATTATTAATAATGATCAAAAAATTACATTTCCTAGGCACACTAGCCTCTTTTAATTGTTTGGGCACTCTAGCCTTTCATAAATTCACAAAATGCATTATTTAATATGAGGCTCAAAACCAGTGTATTACATTCACCTCCCCCTTATTTTGGCACTATCCTCCATGCATATACCAAACATAAATCAAAATTTCAAAATGTATTTAAAAAGTTGTGGGTACTCTGCCTGCACGGAATATTCATTCTCCCAAGTAGCATTTTCAGTACCGTAGCAGATCCACTGGACTTTTACTAGCTCTATAACTTGATTCCGATCATTTTGACTTTTCTTTCCAATATTTGCATTGGTTGGACTTGAAATTCTCCCTCTATCTCTACCTGAATCAGATGCCAATCAATAACATGGTTAGGATCATGTACATATTTTTTTAGCAAAAAAACATGAAATACATTATGCACATTCATGGAAGTAGGCAATGCAATCATGTATTCAACTGGCCCTATTCTGTCCAATATCTCAAATGGACCACAGAATATGGTTGCTAGCTTTGTACAACAACCCAACTTCAAAGAGCTCTTCTTGGGCTTCACTTTTAAAAGCACATGCTCCCCCACTTTAAATTCTCTAGTTGTCTTATTCTTATCTGCATAAATTTTTTGTCTATCTTGAGCTGCCTTTAAATTATGCTTAATTCTAACCATCTGGCCTTCCATATCCCTGAGCAATTATGGCCCAAGTACCAATCTATATGTTAGGTTGTCCCAACTCACTGGAGTATTGCATTTCCTACCATGCAAAGCTTCAAATGGGCTCATTTTCAATGAAGCTTGATACCCATTATTGTAGGAAAACTCAACCAAGTGCAAGTAATCCTCCCACTTAGATGGTTTATCCATCACATACATCCTCAACATGTCTTCAATTACTTGGTTGACTCTTTCTATCTGCCCATCTAAATGTGGATGGTATGTTGTGCTAAATTTCATATTTGTACCAAATCCTTTAAACAATCCCCTCTAGAAATTTGAAGTAAACTTTGTGTCTTTGTCTGAAACAATTGCCTTAAGTATACCATGCAACCTAGCAATATCCATCATGTAAATTTCTGCAATATTAGTTGTTGTATGAGTCATTTTTATAGGAATAAAATGAGCAGCCTTTGTCAATTTATCAACCACTACCATGATTGAATTGTGTTTTCTTGTTGTCCTGGGAAATTTAGTTATAAAATCAATGGTTACCACTTCACATTTCTTCTCTGGAATTGGTAATGGTTGTAGCAAACCCGTTGGATGCCTATGCTCAGCCTTCACTCTCTGACATTCCATACATCTAGCAATGTAATCAACAACATTTTTTTCATTCCTGGCCAAAAGAATTGGCTTCCTACTGCTGCAATTGTTTTCTGGTAACCGAGATGTCCGACATATGGAACACTATGCATTTCTTTTAATACCAAATTCCTAAGTTCTCCGGAAATAGGAACATAAATTCTATTTTTATGCATAAGTAATCCATCTTCCTTCATCTCATATTATTTAATTTCATGTTGTACATTTTCTTGTTGTAAGCTTTCTTTTACCTCTAGGTAATGTTGATCTGTAACAACAACATCTAAAATTCTGCTCTTTAAATCTAATTGATGCATACTAATGGTTGTATCATGCATGAGATGTACTCTTCTACTAAGTGCATCAGAAACTTTATTTTCTTTTCCTTTGATATGCTTGATGTCAAAATCGTATTCACTTGAAAATTCCAGCCATCTCATTTTTCTGGCATTCAAAGTTGATTGTTCAAAAATATATTTCAGACCACTATGGTTTGTTCTTAATTCAAATCTCTTCACCATGAGATAATGCATCCACATCTTCAATGCATGAACAATGACAACAAGTTCCAAGTCATGTGTGGCATAGTTCCTCTCATGTTCCTTAAGCTTTCTGGACTCATAACCAATGACATGTCCATTTTGAGTGAGGAATCCACCAAGTCCTTCCTTGCATGCATCTGTAAGAACCATAAAACTTTCATTTGGGTCAGCAATCTTTAAGACAAGTGCACTAGTAAGTAATTCTTTCAACAAACTAAAGTTCTCTTCACACTCAGTTGTCCATTCAAATTTAATCCCCTTCTTTTGAAAAGAAGTGATGGGATGAGCAATCTTAGAGAACCCTGCTATAAACCTTCTGTAGTAACCAGCTAATCCCATAAAAAATCTAACTTCTAAAACATTTTTGGGTGTTGGCCATCCTATAATGGCTTCAATCTTCTCTAGAGCCACTGTTATACCTTGTTCTGAAATAATGTGTCCCACGTAATGGATCTCTTCTTGGTAAAAAGAACACTTACTAAGTTTGACATACAACTGATGTTCCCTCAACACTTGCAATACCAATCTTAAGTGATGTTCATGCCCTTCCTCTAACTTAGAATAGATAAGTATACCATCCAGGAATACTATGACAAACTTATCCAAATAATTTTTTAATATGTCATTCATTAAGCACATAAAGATAGTTGGTGCATTGGACAGTCCAAATGGAACCACTACAAATTCATAATGCCCATAACTGGTTCTAAAGGTTATCTTGT
Organism: Picea glauca; assembly: GCA_000966675.3. NCBI lineage: Eukaryota > Viridiplantae > Streptophyta > Pinopsida > Pinales > Pinaceae > Picea > Picea glauca. The sequence continues at coordinate 63,930 of JZKD02S1935384.1, read as the reverse complement.
GGATGTCTTCTTCCTTGATTCTTACCTAATGGTATCCTGATCTCAAGTCTATCTTCGAAAATATTTTTTTCCCTCTTAGTTGATCAAAGAGGTCATCAATTTTTGGTAGAGGATATTTGTTCTTCACAATGGATTTATTCAGCTGTCGAAAGTCAATACACAGCCTCAATGTTCCATCCTTGTTTTTGACAAAGAGTATTGGTTCTCCCCAAGGTGAAACACTTGGACGTATGTACCCTTTCTTAAACAATTCTTCCAACTGCATTTGTAATTCTTTCAATTCTGGTGTACTCATTTTGTAAGGTGTTTTTGATACCAGGGCAGCTCCTGGCACTAAATCAATAGAGAAATTTATCTCCCTTGTTGGTGGCAACCCTGGTATTTCTTGGAATACATCTTCAAATTCTTATAGTACCAAAAATTCTTCAAGGCTTGGCCCCTTTGTCTTTTTTTTCTCCTCCACATGGGTTGCATACAATTGACATCCTTTTCTGAAACATCTCTTCAACTGTAAGGTTGAAATCTCCCTTATACAAATGGGTCTTAGAACTCCTTTCACAATGCTCTGCTTTCCTTATTCATCGAGACATGTAGATGTCTTGTTATGACAATATAGGATAGCATGATGCTTGTCCAACCAATCCATTCCAATTAGAATGTCATAAGACCCCAATAATATAATATTTAGATCAACAGTAGTATTCACTCTGTTTAGACTTATGGAACAACCTCTGACAATCTCATTGATCCTTCTTTTGGTTACAGTGCCTAGCTGAACCAAACTTGATTCTTCAAGCTTACTATTATCCAAATGTAATCTATCCACTATTTTAGGATCAATGTAACAATGAATTGCTCATGAATCAATTAAAATAGCAACAGAATGATTAATGATTTTACCTTCCACCTCGATCATATTGGATTGGTACTCTGTTTTTTTATCATCTAAGGCCACACATATTCTTCCCATGTCTTCTATTGTTGTAGCCTCTTGGATGTTTTTCATGGTCTTCACTTTGTATTTTATGTGAGGGAAATCCTTGTACATGTGATTTTCTTTGCATCCCCAACATTGGATTGGTGGTCTTCCCCTTTTTCCCAAGGAGTCTTCTCTCTTGGATTCATCCTTAGCAGACTGGTCTGACTGATTTTTATTTAGGCTATTTCTATTGAAAGGAGGTTTGATTCCTTTCTTTCTCTGGTCAAACTTCTCCTTCTTCTTATCCTTCCAATATTTCTACAAAGACTCTCTTCCCTTTCCTTTCTCATACAAGTACTTAGCCTTCCTAATGGTCTCAGCCAAATTCCTGGGTTCATCATATTGAATCTTCTCTTTATAAAAGGATGGCAGTCTACTTAAAAACCTTTGTATTTTCACTTTCTCATCTTTTATAAACCCCACATACTTTAGCAATCCCAAGAACTTGTTTTCATACTCTGCCATGGTCATGCTTCCCAACCTGAGTTCAAAGAACTCCTGCATTTTCATGTCATAGAAGTGCTCGGAAAGGTACTCCTTCTAAAAATACTTTTTGAACTACTTCCAAGTGATCCTACTCTCATTAATGTGCTCAACTTGCTTCAACTAATCCCACCACATAAAAACTTTCCCATGTGAATGGTATGTGGAAATTTTGGCTTCTAGGTTGATGAGTAGTTATGCAATTGAAAATACCTCATGAGTCCAAGCAACCATGATTCAGCATCATCCTCCCTTTCTCTTTCACCATCAAAGTATGGTGGCTTAAGCTTCCTCGGCTCTCCTTGCAAACTCTCCAATTCATGTCTTCTTCTTTGGTGCCTAATAGGAGACACTTTTGGGCTGCTTATGGAATATTCTGATGCATAAAATTTCTTTGTTGAGTGAGGTGAGTGATGTCTATGAGTTCTGCTATCACTTCTTAAATAACTAGCTATGTTGTAGTTATCTCTTCTTTCATGATATATTCCCTCTTCGTCCCGTCTTAAGTTTGATCCATTCTTTGTTTGCCTCTACCATTGATTTAAGATTTGAATTACTTGAGACTTTATATGATTTTGTTCTCTCATCAACCTCTCATTGTCTTCTTTGTAACTCTGCACTTTTATTTTAATGCTTCTCCCAATTTCTAATAAGGTTTCTTTCTCTCGTTTACTCATGTGCCCATTTGATTATGTCTCTGCATTACCAACACTGATATTTTTCCCTTTGGCCTCTTTATCATGGTTGTAATCTCCCTCTCCTTCTTCCATTTCTTTAATATGCATTCTTATACTGAACTAATATGTTTATACCCCCTAATTCTGCAAAATGTGCAAGCAACCATTTTGTTAGAATTATGCAAACTATAAAAAAAATCCAAACAATGCTACAAGTCCTTTTTCTTCTTAATTCATGAAGAAATATATTATCATTATCCAAATTATAACAATTCAATTTTATTCTCCTCTTAATAATCTTTCCAATCAATGTACTCTTTCCCCAATCTGATACCTGAGTTGAAAGTTATGGCTTCCCAAAAAAGTCACTTTCACCCTTTTTTGTTTTGCAACAGGATCTTGTCGAATAATTCCACGGCCCCTTTAAATTGGTACATAATTTGAATTATGCACAGGCACTTCCTTCAATCCACTTTTCTTGTGACCGTGAGCTCGAACCCACAGGCTTATTCACTCTTTAGTGCCTTTCTATGTATTCTTCCACACAGGACCTCATTCAAAAAAGTGTTGCAGGCTTGTTTACTTCTAGGCCTTTCATGCCTCCGATCCACCCCTTCACCTTAACATGAGACCAGTGTTGGAACCAGGTCCTTCGAACTACGTCATTCATGCCCCCTTCTGGAGTAATACTCCTCAAAGTACACTTCACCGAAGCACCTATATTATCTCCACTAGTAGATCAAACGATTGAGATTTAATCTCTCGTTGATTGGATGGTCCTCGCCCATCTGGAGGCTCCATGAAATCGATGATCACAACTTAATCGGGCATTAGGATGGAGAATTCGTTCTGGGACATTAAAACTCTCAAGTCATTCAAATCCGCCATATTTTTACCTGTCGAAGTGGTCATAAAGTGGCGATCACCTCTTACCGTCAGTTAACACCTCTTCTTATGCTATCCCTCCACTAGTCAATCTAATGGCCATGACTTAATCAAGCATCGGGATGGACGATCTTTTTTCATTTTAGGACTTTGGTGCTCTAGGAATCTGGGATATTAAAACCCCCGAGTCATTCAACTCCCCCGGAGTGATACCTGCCGAAGTGCTTACGCCATCCTTCCACTGTTTGATCTAACAGTTGAGAAAAGTCCCAAAGGAATCTTAGATCGACGGTCTGCGTGAATTCACGACTTCGACCTTCGACGCTTTCACTGGTAGAGATGTTGGAAATTCCCGGAGGCCATAATCTCAAAGATGAAATTGCATGTTGATGTCACCTATGGTGACATGGACCCTTGGTATGTGTGCCATGTGTCACCCAAAAATGGATAGGTTGACGTCCAAAAGGCATTGAATTCATGTGACATGTGTCTCCACATGGCACCCCTCCAAATGGCATAAGACATGTTTCTCTCAGGTCTCATCATTGGCTCGTAAACTCTTCAAGATCATAACATGCATGGTGCAAGCTTTGTTCCAAGATAGATTTATAGTCAAGAAACTTATCAAGCAACTTGGTATGCACATACAGTGGAAAAGTTGCAGTCAAAAAAGGATATAGCATCACAAATGTTGCAGAATTCATGAGCTTTTCCAAGGCTAATGATAGAACTCGTCATCATTAAAAAAAGATGTCTACTTCATCCAAAACTATACTCAAAATATTGCTTAGTTGTTACTTTCCTTGTTGTAGATCAAGGAAACAAAAATGACTAGGAGTCACTATAAGGACATCAGTACACTATTCTAGATTTTCTAGTTGGGTTTTCCACTTAAATCTTGTTGTTTTAATTACGGACCTAAAAGGAATTGTAATTTGGAAATTGCCCTGCAAGCATGAAGGACCTGAGTGGCCAACTCGCCACTAGAACCAATCCATCAATGCCATCTACTTGCACACTCTCTAGTCTAGTGAGATAAAATATTTTCATAAAATCGATATCTCTGATGCAAACTGTCAATCCTCTCATACCCTAAGTTTTCTTAAACCTGCTCACAATTTAAGGAAACAAGTCTCAAACTGAAACAGTGGCTTATTGCCTTGCAGCTACACTTGTTGAACTTTAAGATGATTACCGTTAGAAATAAGATGATTGCAATGAAAATTTAAAATTATAAAGAATAACAATAATAAAAAGTTGTATTATTGATTTTGTTAGAATGTATATAAACATTCCAACTTCATACCATACAAAATACAAAGTAAGAAAGGTTAGCTATATAAAGGCATGATTGAGATAGTATCATGGTTTTGTCTTTATGTAAACATCATCGAGATCAATTTTTTCTCTCTCTAATTTTTAATATATTTTTATAAATTTTTATTTTTCAAATTATGGTAAATAAAGAAAAATAATTATGAAAAATTAAATTCATCAACAAATTTGTTATTATAATAAAATTTTAAACATGTCACATATATATATTATATATTCTAAGAATTTTTTTTATAAAAATCATATTAAA
>JZKD02S1935384.1:4028-52009 GCA_000966675.3 Picea glauca | reverse complement strand
GGAATGAAATGGTTTTCCTGGCGGACCCCACCCTAACATGGCATGAATCGATTGCATCAGAACCCCTCCGCTCCAAAACCACTTACCACTTACCACCCTTCTGACATACCGTCGTTGCTTCATGACGTCACACCCCAATACCTTTTCCCCTACAGGTCTCATCTCATAACCCTATCAGTTCATCCCACCTAGTCACCCATCACAAGTCACCTCACGCTAGTCGTTCTCCAATCAACAACCCCCACATCACCCTGTCGCACCGGTCACTCGTCCTTCACCTGCCATCTCACACTTCAAATGATCTGTTGGCCATTTACTACTGGCTAACATATCCGTTAGCTTGCTGACCTGTCCCATGCGCCCAACGGATACCTATTCACTCAAAACCAATCCTATTCTATCATTTGTACACTGTTCACTCTCTCTGCTCACCAGACAATTTTGTCCCCTCACTGATCCAGTCATAGACCCATCCATAGCCATTACCCGCTAACACCTTGTTTCAATTGCAGGTATCATTGGAAGTGATGGCGCCAAAGTCTAAAAAGTAGAGGTCGAAGAAAATCCTTTCCTCCCACCTCCTATCGACCTCGAAAAGATCCCATTAGCCGACAAGGATTATCTAATCTCAGAGACAAGGTGCGAATTCGATTTCGTAGATTTGCAGTCATGGTTTAAAGACACGTTCATAGATCAAAGTGATGAAATTGGGCTCTAGGAGTCCAATCTTCCTCTGTATCTCTTTCCCCAAATCTGTCATTTCCTTGAATTTGCCCTCAAATGTCAAGCTCATTACCTCCTCGACTAGAGGACCATAGTTTCTTCGTCCGGAGAAATTGTTTTATGTATCACACCAGAGGCCATTGATCAGATGATGCAGATATCTAGAGTCGAATCTGCCTCCCCATTCAACCTTGAAATCCTAACAGAGTACCAGAATCTGTCTTTTCTTCAAAGAGCCCAGATTTTCGAGCTTTTCCTCCCACAGAATGCTCAACTTCCCAAGAAAAATCCCCCATACCATTCCTCCCTATTCTCAGAAAAGGGAAACCAAGTGATTTCATCACTTTGTTGTCTACTTGGCTATTTTTCAGACGAATGGGTGGATGAACCTATATTGGGTTTCCTATCCATTTTCTCTATTGAGAAAAAGGCCACCATCCATTTTGACTACAACACTTTCCTGGCAGAGAACATCCACAATCAGCTGTCAAAATTCACCACAGAGGGCATGTTCTGGTATTCCTTAATACTGACTAACATGTTCACCTTCTTTCAAGCAGAAACGTTCTCTTTCCTAATGCAAAAAATGGACAAGGATGGAAAACCATAGGCGGTAACATCTTGAACTTCGCTACTCAGAAGGAACTCCACAGAGTTCAGTTTCAAACGGTTCATCGAGCAGTTTGACCATCCAGTGGTGAGCATGCCTAGTGGGAGACCAGGACCAAGGATAAATGAAGAGATCCAGAGAATCTTACACCTTTTGGACCTCACAAAGAAGGGATATTGGTACCTGTATCAAAATCACACAGAAATTAGAGTATATGGGTGTGAATTAGCTCCATACAAGTTGCCCAAGTATTTTCCTGTGAGGATATTTTCTCTGGAATATATACAACAAATGATAAATTCAGATGATATACACCTTGTGTCTCTGATGAAGAAACAACAACTGAGGATTAAGGGGCAGATAGGATCTTTCATCTGCAATAGCCGAGCCATCGGGGAACAGGCAGATAAACTCTTGAAGGAAATGAAGTTTGACACAAGTTTCTTGTGGCACTATGATCTGTGTGGGATCATCACAGAGATGAGAGTGAAGAACAAAAATATTCTGTATGTTCATGCACCCAAGCCTAAGATAGAGAAGTTTGTGAATCAAATGGAGTGGGAAGAGAACACTCTCGAAGAGGTATAACAACAGTCTCCTCCAATTATTATCTCTCAAACAGCTACACCACAGGTTCCAAAGGAGAAAACACCCAAGAAGGACACTTCCCCTTTAGTCACATAAGTCTTGGCTGAGGATTTCCAGGTGCACACCAAAAGGCCAAAAGCCAGTCATACAATTGACACAACTGGTGAAAAGGAAACCCAGTCCACTACAATTATGAAAGGTGATCATTCACCTCTTATCTCAAGCAACCAGCAGATCATGTCTTCCTCTTCATCCAAGAAGTAGATTGATACTTCATTAGTCAACTAGTCGAATAAAGGAGGTGCAAAATTGAGTATTTTTTAGAAGTACGATATGATCAAGAAGAAGAATCAGATGCTGACCAGTAGCACCTATGCTCATTTTTGGAAGCAAACATCCACAGCACAGCACAGACTGTTATCGTCTTTTGACACAGAGAAAGGCAGAATGCACATGGCCTTTTTGTAGGCACAAGTGCCTGATCCAAAAGCAATAACCGACTACAAAAGGGAAACTTTTGAGTTCAACATCAGATATGTACACCCAATTGATCAGATGGATCTACACAGGCATACGGGAGAAATGGTTTTCTCTACATTGGCAAATGCTTCTACTTCTACATCTAAGTTGTAGGTTTCTCTGAACAACGTTCAGACTCAGTTAAAATTGGAGAAGATATCATCTTTTGCGAAGGACAACGGAATTAAGTCATTAGAAGAATTGGCGGTCAAGATTGGGTATGATCCTTCTAATGTGAAAGTAGTTGAGGAGATGCTCAAGAAAAAGAATGTTGACATAGCATCTCTGAGGAAACAAGTGAAAATTCCACCTACAAAAGATGCACAGGGAAAGGAGATAGCTGAGACAAAAGGAGAAAAGGATGAAATGCTCAAGTTGATCATGGAGCAGAATGCATAGTTAAGAGAGATGGAAGATGAGATGGAGAGATTGGTAAAGGAGAAGGAATAGGCCACAGCTATGGATGTCATTCCACTAAGTGCAGTTCCCCTCACAGGAGCTATCACAACAACTATAGCAACGACCACCATAGCAGAAATTCCATCAGCCACCCCACTGACAGCTCTAGAGAAAATTGTGCAGCTAGCAAAATCCATGGAAGAGATGAACTTACAAGGAACAGAAATCAACAGACTGAAAAAGGAGGTTGAGAACCTTCAAGAGATCAAGTCTTCTTACCAGACAAGCTACACCATGGAAAAACAAACGTCAGAAAAGCTCAAGAAGGAATTGCAGCATCTGTAAAAGCAAACAGTGGCAGGCAAGACACTTGCCGAAGCAAAGGAGAATATTTGGATGGATATCTCCAAATCCATAAATGAAATCTGGCCTATGGTGCAACTCATGTTTGAGCAAAATGAACTGGTGTTAAGAAGCAGGCAGACCATAGACAAAATAAAAGGAGAGTTGGGAGAAATTCCCACTGAAGCCAATGAAATCATCAGATTCCTGAACTCGAAGAATAGAGAAGAACTAGAAGACCTGAAGCTTGAAGACAGGATAGAGACCATCCTCGAAGTCAAGAGAGTACTGACCAAAAGGGGACTGATGCTGCAGTTGGAGGAGAAAGTCCAAAACATGGACATTGGAGTTCAAAGGTTTTTCAGCAAGATCGAGGCTTTGAAGAAGAAAGTCTTCCTGGTCTACTAGTTCTAAATGACATGTTGATGTCTCTTCTCGATTACAAACAGAAGATGGCCATGGTGGCCAAATACAGTTCCAAGTTTTCGGGAATACAGGGTAGTATAACAGGCAAGGCGTTCTTAGAAACTTTGCAGCCAGACCTCAACATACAACACGAGATCAAGTATATTTTCATCGTCAAACCGACTTTTGCCAAGTACACAAAAATGGATGAAATATATTGCAGACTACTCAAAGTCACCATTCCCAGTCAGCTAAGATGGGAAGAGATGTGCAATTTGATTGAGTAGGAGATGAGGTGTGCAAGCTGAGTCAACACATGGATCAGTTAAAGTCATGTGGGTGACTCACCAACGGCCTTCCCCAGAATCAGCATGAATAATTCGACACATCATCAACAGTTCCTAAATTGTGTATCTTGTTAATTAGTTAGTTAGACTTAGAATCTGCCACGTCCTGATCATTAATGACAGGGTCATTTGTAATTTTTGTTATAAATACTCCAAACTTTGAAGTATTGAGGGTTGATCTTTACGCCCTAGCAAGCTATAAGCGATGTAATTTTTATCAAGAGATCTTCCAGTAATACAAAGAGATGTTTCACAGGATTCCTGTGTGTTAACTGTTGATGAATTTTTTTCTCTTTCTTCCTTGGACATTTATCATTCTTAGTTATCATTTTTTTCTGACCTGATCATTTAAAGGGAGTTAAAGTTGCAGAATTTACCTTTGTGTACTCTGTTTCTGAGCTTTTAAAGATCTAAATGTTTGTCTTCTGATGTTACAATAAAGAAATTCTTAATTGCTTCTTTATTCTAATTGATATTCCCGCCTTTTTTTGCTCTCCATCACTTTATTTCTGAAGAATCCAATAGTTGCATTAACCTGCCATGTGAAAAAAATCTTTATATGTGTTCTCTTATCTCTATCTTTATTAAACAGACCCCATATCCCAATGGAGGCGTAAACCCTTTTCATCCAACTCACAAAATCAAACAACACAATCACATTTAATCTAACTAGCCTAACATCTGAAAACTAAAACAAAGTTAAATCTTACAGAGAGATCCCTCTCTGAAACTAGTAGGGCTAGATTCCAGTTTTGAAGTGGTTGGATAAAGTTGCCTCTGGTAAATTTATTTTTCCCCCCGACAACCTCTGGGAATTTACAGAGCGTTAACATAGTGGCAACCATACTGGGGAATGAACAATCTTTCAATCCTACAGTTTCTTTTCCCTAGACAAAGAAAACCTTATTTATGAACAAGTCATAAAATCCAAAAATATAAAGAGATAATGTTCAGAGGTTGTTAAAGTTTGTATATAATTAGTTTAAGATTATCTTATAAAGAAAAACAAAATAAAAATTAGAATTCTGGCTCCCAAAAGAGTTTTTACCAGATCTCATCCAGACCCAAAAACTGTAGTAGTAATAGACAATCCCGAAAAATTATTTAGGAAGAAAAACACTGCAAAGGTTTACGGGAGTCTCAGTCCCCTTCTCTCCCAGAGAATTTAGTTGCTCTTCAAGATCTCGAGTTTGATATATCTTTTCAACATAGCCTTTTCAGGACAAAATTTGATAGTTTTGCCAGTAAAATAGTTTTAGATCAAACCGTCTTTCAGCCCAGGACCCCTGAAATACTCCCTCCCAGAGCTGAAGTTGATCAATGTTTTCTCCCCGAATTTGATAAGCTTGAAGACCTAGTTGCGAATCTCGGTCAAGCCTTAGAAAACTCCACCTTCAGCCATCAGTAGAACTCCCAGTTTTGACTGTTGCTGCATTTTCTGTTAAATCTAAACCAGGTCACTCCTTTTCTCTTAGCCCTTCATCTTCTACAGCTTCAGTCACTACCTCTCTTTTCGCATAGGTTGTTGTTCAGCCTCCTCCACCAATCATGGCAGCGAGATATGCCCCATTGGTGTTGGTTGCCCCTTTACATGACATGCCTCAAGATTATCAAACCAGACTCCCTAAGTTTGATAGTATTGGTCCCCTTAATGCACAACAACATGTTGACAAAATGAACGATTATTTTGATTTACAGGAAGTGGATGAAGCTGATGTGCAGATGGGACTATTTGCACAAAGTTTGACTGGAGATGTAAAAAATTGGTTCAAGGCCTTACCTGCTGCTACCATAACTGACATTGTTGTTTTTCATCGAGCTTTCCTTGACAGAAGGGAGGTGAAGAAAAATCCTCTCCAGATCTTGTCGGAATATGAGAACATCAGACGAAACCAAGGAGAGACAGTGCAAGATTATTGCACTCATTTCAACAATCTGTACAATGCAATTCCAACCGATATCAAACCACCACAAGGTTTGGCATTAATAAAGTTCCCCAATGGATTTGACGCAGATATGTCTTATCAACTAAGAGAGAGAAATGTTGCAACTCTAGAAGACATGCAGAAAAGTGTCATCAGTGTAAAAGCAAATCTTTTGGCCAGAAGGGCCAGGTAGAAAACAGAAAAGAGAGTCACTATTAAAGAAGAGCCTTCTACTTCCTCATCAGACGCCAAACTAGATTCTCTAGCCAGAGATATGGAGAAAATGATGGAGAGACTCACTGTAACTGACAGAAACCCACCTAGGGAGAATCAAGCTGCTCCTCAAATTTGAAACCAAAACTTCAGAAGAAATCCACCCCAGATCAGGCAAAGAGATCCTAGAGATCAAAGAGAACAGAGAGGGCCTGATCAGCAGATCAGACCTCCCCTCCAGGAGAATTACACCGATGATGGGGAGGAGGTAATCAAGGAGTTTGACGACACTCATATAAACTTAATGGGTGGTCACAATCACGATCATGAATCCATTTTCCTCACCCAGGAAAAGCATGAGATGTTTCTCCGTTCACAAACCAAGGTAAATGAGGAAGCTGAGGAATCATAACAACAGGCCTTTGAGAACGCTATAATGGAGGTTCATAGGCAGTATAACCTGAGGAGAAAGAAAACAAATGAGAACTCTCTGAAGAAGGTTGATGAAACCAAGAAAGCCTCATAAAACCCTCCCAAGAAAGTCCCTGAGAGAAACAAGGTTGGACCTCACACACAAAAAGCTCCAGAAATACTACAAAGAGAAAATCAGACTGGAGTCTCATCAATTAGTCAAACAAGTGCACCCGGACATAGAATTCCGATAGATAAACCAGAAGTACAAACCTTAAGAAAACCTTCCACTGCATTCAGCCTTGAAGGGGAACTAGCTAAACTAAAAATTCCCATTCCTCTCTCTGAGCTAATGAATAAGAATGCTTACAGGTCGCAGGTGATTAAATCTTTGAGCATCGAACCTGAGATAGGTACTAAGGATTTGAATGTGGGATCCGCAAATCAGTCAGACATAGTAAATCTTGTTGATGACCGACCAGAGCTCTTGTTTGGTCCTGAAGTTGATGGTCAAAGTGATAATGGTGTTGTGGTCCCCTTTTACATCATCCTAAACATCCATGATATGATATTACACAACGTTATGCTGGATTCGGGTGCCTTTCACAACCTGATGCCCAAATCCGTGATGGAAAAGTTGGGGCTCGAGGTCACCAGACCCTACAAAGATTTGCATTCTTTCGATTCTAGCAAGGTTAAATTTATAGGCCTGATCAAAGACTTATGCATTACATTATCCCAAATCCCAGCGAAGAGCATGGTAATGAATATAGTAGTTGCAGATATTCCCCCAAAATACGGTATGTTACTGTCAAGATCATGGGGAGCTAAGATGAAAGGAACCCTGCAACTAGATATGTCCTACGCCACCATCCTAGTATTCAGATAGTAGAGAAGACTGTATCGAGAAACCTTGATGAAGTATATGGTCAGTAGTTAGGAAAAGCTGCATAACTATCCATTATACTCTACACACTCTAATCTAGACTCTTTCATTCTATACAACGATGGTGATGTGGAAGAACAAATTGCTCAGCTGGAAGATGATACACATGATTCAAAAGAAAGTAAAGCAATCATTAAGGCAAGAAGGGTAGAAACGGTAGAAAGAGAAGAACTGCCAGCAGATTTTTGGAGCATGGATTTCGATGGTGTTGTGAGTAAAGAAGGAGTTGGAGCTGGAGTTTGGTTGCATAATCACAGATCAAGGTATTTCGAGAATCACTCGTACAAACTGAATTTTCAATGCACCAATAATGTGGCTGAGTACGAGGCTTTGATGTTCGGCCTGAAACTACTAAAGAAAGTTGGTGCCAAACAGATCATGGTAAGGGGTGATTCTGAACTGATTATCAAGCAAATCAAAGGTGGGTATGTAGCCAAACACCCTATACTTAGGGCTTATAGGAATGTTGTTTTGGATTCTCTTAAATGCTTTACTGAAATCGACTTGCAGGTGATGCCCAGAGGACAAAACATACTCGCAGAAGGGCTGGCTACATCGACAGCTACCTGTAAAATTCCTTTCCATCCCATGCGCAAGTACACATTGCAGGTGAAGTGCAGACCAATCGTTCCTGACAACATCAGATACTGGCAGGTATTTGGAAATGACGATCAAATTGAAGACTTCCTACAGTGTAAGAATGATTTTGAATGTACAAACATAGATTTAGAAAATGATGACGACATTGTAAATAAATCTATTTATGAAAGTGGTAGTGTAAATAACATAGATTCCAAAGAGTTCAATGAAAGTAAAGTAGATGCAGATGAATTGAATGAAAATGAGATAGATTATGGTATTCTACAATTGAAAAGTAATGTGTTACCCAGAGGTCTAGTTCCGCGAGAAGACTTGTTCGATTTTAACGATGTAGCCAAAAAACTGAAAATTGAAGCTAGTGGTAAAGAGGCCGAAGAATGCAACATAGGAACAGAAGAAAAACCCAAGATGATAAAACTCTCCAAATCTCTACCCCTTGAGCAAAAACGCAAGTACATTGAACTTTTTAAGGAATATGTGGATGTTTTTGCCTGGGGTTATGAATACTTAAAATCCTACGACACAAGTATCATATAACATCGCATTCCCATAAAGGAAGAACACAAACCTTTCAGGCAGAAACTTAGGAAAATCAATCCCAAGTTGCTTCCCCTGATAGAGAAAGAAATCAAAAATGTGTATGATGCTAAAATCATAGTTCCCCTAAGATTTTCTAAATGGGTTTCTAACTTAATTTCTACGAGGAAGAAAACAGGTGAGATCATACTTTGCATTGATTTCAAAAATCTGAACAAAGTCTCTCTCAAAGACAATTACCCTTTGCCCAAAATGGACCACATTTTACAAAAGGTGGTTGGGTCCAGTAGGATATCCTTACTAGATGGTTTCTCGCGCTACAACCAAGTCATTGTCCACCCAGAAGATCAAGAGAAAACAACATTCACTACACCTTGGGGAACCTTCATATATGTGAAGATGCCTTTTGGGTTGATGAACACTGGTGCCACTTTCCAGAGAGCAATGGATATTGCTTTTGTGGACGAACTTGGGAGATTTATAGTCATTTATCTGGATGATGTAACGGTCTACTCCCAATCTGACGAGGAACATTTGCTGCACCTCATATGTGTGTTTGAGAAGTGCAGAAAATTTTGGATTTCTTTGAATCCTAAGAAAAGTCTTTTCGGGTTAGAAGAAGGAAAATTGTTGGGACACATAATCTCTAAGGACGGAATCAAAATAGATCCCAGCAGAATAGAGGCCATCCAAAAACTGGAACACCCTAGGAATATTAAAGAGCTACAATCTTTCATTGGAAAAATAAACTTCCTAAGGAGATTCATACCCAACTTGGTCGAGCTTCTCAGGAACATCACCAATATGTTGAAAAAGGATACAAAAATAAAATGGAACATTGAATCCAAGTATTCTTTTGAACAAGTTAAGCATGCACTCACACAAGATCTAGTGTTGATTAGTCCAGAATTTACCAAAGATTTCTACCTTTTCTCTTTTGCATCTGAACACACCATCGTAGAAGTACTACTACAAAAAAATAGCAAAGGGTATGAACAACCCATCGCCTTTTTCAGCAAATTTTTGAGAGATGTTGCGTTAAATTATAAAATAATGGAGAAACAAGATTTCGCCTTGGTGAAAGCCATAAAATACTTCAGAGTCTATATTCTCCATTCCCATACCATTACCTATGTTCCAAATGCAGTGGTAAAGGATATTCTAACTCAGGATAATCCGGATGGTAGAAGAGGAAAGTGGATTGTTGTTATTCTAGAATACGATTTAGAGATTAAGCCTACCAAACTGATCAAAGGTCAAGGTCTAGAAAAGTTCATGGCTAAATCTAATTTCCATGCTCTAGATATTAATTTCTTAGCTTCAGTTGATGAGCAGGGAGAGCAAGCGACTCCAAGCGTTAAGGAGGTATTTCTAGACTCTCCATGGTATGTAGACCTGATATTTGTCTTGCTCAATTTACAAGCTCCCCCTGGTCTGACTAAAACCAAAGCAAGGTTTTTGAAATTAAAAGCATTGAAATTTTGTATTCTAGAAGGTAATGTTTAATGGAAAGATCTTGGAGGTATTTTGTTAAATTGCCTATTAAAAGACGAAGCTGACAAGGTTTTACAAGATTTTCATGCATGAGATTGTGGTGGGCATCTGAGTTGGAAGACTACAACAAATAAGATCCTCAAAGATGGATTCTACTGGCCCACATTGTTCGCAGATGTGCATCGGCAAGTCACCTCATGCCATAAATGTCAAGTGTTTGAAGGTTAAAAGAAGCTCCTGCCCTTGCCCCTCAAACCCATCTCTATTGAAGCTCATTTCCAGCAATGGGGTTTGGACTTCGTCGGAGAGATACACCCTCCTTCTTCTGGCCAACACAAGTGGATTCTCACTACCACTAACTATTTTACAAAATGGATCGAAGCTATACCATGAAGGCAAGCTATTGATTTTGTTATCATTAAATTTCTAGAACATCATATTTTGTCTCGTTTTGGATGCCCTAGAAAAATTATAGCTAACAATGTAGCAACCTTCTGGTCCAAAAAGCTCATAGATTTTTGTATCCAGTATCACATTACGTTGGGACATTCCACAGCTTATTACCCTCAGAGAAATGGGTTGGTTGAGTCTTCAAATAAAACCCTGGTGAATATCATTAAGAAGACAATGCAAGAAAATAAGAAGTCATGGCATAACAAGCTAGTTTTCGCGCTTTGGGCTGACAGACTAACCACTAAGAGGTCAATTGTTATGTCTCCATACCAGTTGGTCTATGGTATCGAAGCAGTTTTTCCTACCTCTTTGGGGGTCCTGGTCATGAAACTTTTGCAAGAGATGCAAGTTGAGCCGAATGATTCCCAAAGAAGAATAAACTAGATGATCCATTTACAACAGTCTAGAGAAGAAGTATACAACAAAACTCAGGCCATCCAGGAGAACATAAAAAAGATTTTCGACAAAAGAACTAAAGAAGATGATTTGAGTTAGGTGATTTGGTACTGAGGTGGGATGCTAGGAATGAAGATAAAGGTAAACACGGAAAATTTGATAGCTTATGGAAAGGCCCCTTCATGATCCAAGCATTCAGAGGAAACAACGCTTTTATGCTCAAGAACAGTGATGATACAGACCTACCAAGCGGACCGGTGAACGACAGGATGTTGAAGCACTACTCACCACCTCAGTAAAGGAACTTGCCACCCATTCCCATTGTACAAACCATTTTCCTTTACTTGCAGTTTATGAATGGGTGACATTGATCAGATGGTTGAATCCCACAGAGAAGGCCCCGAGCCACTGGACAATGTCATCAAAATTTTCAAAATAAAGTAGATCAAATAGTTGCAGAATCTCTGGAGAAATCTTTTGGGACATCAGGAAGCAGGATTCTTGGCACTTCACAAGGAGAGTACCATCCCCGGGTGGAGACATTGTTATAACCCTATAATTTATAGGATCAACCGGTGACTGAATATTGTATCCTTGTAATGTTTTTTTTGGATTTCAAATAATGTTTCATCCTGCAAATGATTTGAAAGAAAAAGAAAAGAAAAGAAAAGAAAAAGAAGGAAAAAGAACATGAAAAAATGAAAAGAGGAAAAAAGAGGGCATAAAAGAAAAAATGAACAAAGCCTCATGAATAACAATGACTTGAGCCATATTGTTTAAACATGGTCAGGTCCTTTTGAATTGATGTTGATAGGATTAGTGAATAAGCTTGGCTAAACTGTTTAATCTTAGCCAAGTAGATAGGTTAGATAGTGAATAAATTTGATCAGACTGTTCAATCCTGATCAAATAGCCCCACGATAGAGTAATTTCTTAGCCCAACAGTTTAATCTGGGCTAAAGGTGTAGGTAGGTAGGATAGGACATAGGCTAGCTAGATTTTCTTTGAATTAAGTTTGTATGATGTTCTAAGAAAATGTATGACTCTGATGATTGAGGTTTTTTTTTCCTAACCCCATGGTGACAAAGGCAAGGGAAGCAGCGCACAAAACCCACAAAAAAGAATTACGCCTAAGTTCTGTTGCACATATTAAATCGTGCTCAAAGATTAAAGATGGTGCATAGATCTACGGCAAAGCTATTAGCGCCTAGATCTACGGCTGAGAAGAATTTTCGAACCCCCCGACCATTCTACCTTTAACGGTGGGGAGGGAGGGGCGGAGGGGCGAGGGGGGATCCAGAATGAAGATTAAAGATGGAGCATAGATCTACGATAGATATATTGGCACCTAGATCTACGGCCAAGAAGAGTTTTCGGACCACCTCCCCCCCCCCGACCGTTCTACCTTTAACGGTGGGGGGCGGGGGGGGGTCCAGAATGATGGTTAACTAGAGCGCACAGATCTACGGTCCAACAGACGACGCGTAGATGAACGAATGATAAGAATTTTCAGACCTCTCGACCGTTCTGCCTTTAATGGTGGGGGGGTGGTCTGGAATGAAATGGTTTTCTTGGCGGACCCCGCCCTAACGTGGCATGAATCGATTGCATCAGAACCCCTCCGCTCCAAAACCACTTACCACTTACCACCCTTCTGACATACCGTCGTCGCTTCATGACATCATGCCCCACTAACTTTTCTCCTACAGGTCTCATCTCATAACCCTATCAGTTCATCCCACCTGGTCACCCGTCACAAGTCACCTCACGCTAGCTGTTCTCCAATTAGCAACCCCCATGTCACCTTGTCGCACCTGTCACTCATCTTTCACCTGCCATCTCATACTTCAAACGATCTGTTGGCCATTTACTACTGGCTAACATATCCGTTAGCTTGTTGACCTATCCCCCGTGCCCAACGGATACCTGTTCACTCAAAACCAGCCCCGTTTCGTCATTTGCACATTGTTCACTCTCTTCGCTCACCAGACAATTTTGTCCCCTCACTGATTCAGTCATAGACCCAGCCATAGCCATTACCCGCTAACATTTTGTTTCAATTGTAGGTATCGTTGGAAGCGATGGCGCCAAAGTCTAAAAAATCAGAGGTTGAAGAAACTCCTTTCCTCCCACCTCCTATTGACCTCGACGGGATCCCATTAGCCGACAAGGATTATCTAATCTTAGAGACAAGGTGCGAATTCGATTTTGCAGAGTTGCAGTCATGGTTTAAAGACACGTTCATAGATCAAAGTGATGAAATTGGGCTCTGGGAGTCAAATCTTCCTCTGTATCTCTTTCCCCAAATCCATCATTTCCCTGAATTCCCCCTCAAATGTCAAGCTCATTACCTCCCCGACCAGAGGACCATAGTTTCTTTATCCGAAGAAATTGTTTTATGTATCACACCAAAGGGCATTGATCAGATGATGCAGATATCTAGAGCCGAATTTGCCTCCCCATTCAACCTTGAAATCCTAACAGAGTTGTACCAGAATTTGTCTTTTCCTCAAAGAGAACAGATTTTCGAGCTTTTCCTCCCACAGGATGCACAGCTCCCCAAGAAAAATCCCTCGTACCATTCCTCCCTGTTCTCAGAAAAGGGAAACCAAGTGATTTCATCACGTTGTTGTCTACTTGGCTATTTTTCAGACGAATGGGTGGATGAACCTATATTGGGTTTCCTATCCATTTTCTCTGCTGAGGAAAATTCCACCATCCAGTTTGACTACAACACTTTCCTGGCAGACAACATCCACGATCAACTCTCAAAATTCGCCACAGAGGGCATGTTTCGGTATTCCTCAATATTGGCTTACATGTTCACCTTCTTTCAAGAAGAAAGGTTCTCTTTCCTAATGCAGAAAATGGACAAGGAAGGAAAACCATAGGTTGTCACATCTTGGACTTCGTTGCTCAGAAGGAACTCCACAGAGTTCAGCTTCAAACAGTTCATCGAGTCGTTTTACCATCCAGTGGTGAGAATGCTCAGTGGGAGACTAGAACCAAGGATAAATGAAGAGATCTAGATAATCTTACACCTTTCAGACCTTGCAAAGATGGGGTATTGGTACTTGTATCAAAATCACACAGAAATCAGAGTATACGGGTGCGAATTAGCTCCATACAAGTTGCCCAAGTATTTTCCTGTGAGGATATTTTCCCTGGAATATATACAACAAATGATAAATTCAGATGATATACACTTTGTGTCTCTGAAGAAGAAACAACAACTGAGGATTAAGGGGCAAATAGGATCTTTCATCTACGATAGCCGAGCCGTCGGGGAAGAGGCAGATAAACTCTTGAAGGAAATGAAGTTTGACACAAGTTTCATGTGGCACTATGATCTGTGTGGGATCATCATAGAGATGAGAGTGAAGAACAAAAATATCCCGTATGTTCATGCACCCAAGCCTAAGATAAAGAAGTTTTGAATCAAACGGAGTGGGAAGCGAACACTCTCAAAGAGGTAGAACAACAATCTCCTCAATTATTTTCTCTCTAACAACTACACCACAGGTTCCAAAGGAGAAAAGACACAGGAAGGACACTTCCCCTTTAGTCATAGAAGTCTCAGCTGAGGATTTCTAGGTGCACACCAAAAGGCCAAAAGCCAGTCATACAATTGACACGGTTGGTGAAAAGGAAACCTAGTCCACTACAGTTATGAAAGATGATCATTCACCTCTTATCTAAAGAAACCAACAGATCATGTCTTCCTCTTCATCCAAGAAGTAGACAGATACTTCATTAGTCAACCAGCCGAATAAAGGAGGTGCAAAATTGAGTATTTTTGAGAAGTACGATATGATCAAGAAGAAGAATCAGATGTTGACCAGCAACACCTATGCTCAGTTTTGGAAGAAAACGTCCACTGCATAGCACAAACTGTTATCATATTTTGACACAGATAAAGGCAGAATGCACATGGCCTTTTTGCAGGCACAAGTGCCCGATATAAAAGCAATAACTAACTACAAAAGGAAAATGTTTGAGTTCAACACTAGTGATGTACACCCAATTGATCATATGGATCTACACAGGAATATGGGAGAAATGGTTTTCTCTACATTGGAAAATGCTTCTACTTCTGCTGCTAAGTTACAGGTTTCTCTGGACAACGTTGAGACTCAATTAAAATTGGAGAAGATATCATCTTTTACGAAGGACAACAGAATTAAGTCATTAGAAGAATTGGTGCTCATTAGAAGAATTGGTGCTCAAGATTGGGTATGATCCTTCTAATGTGAAAGCAGTTGAGGAGATGCTCAAGAAAAAGAATGTTGACATAGCATCTCTGAGGAAACAACTGAAACTGCCACCTACAGAAGATGCACAGGAAAAGGAGATAGCTGAGACAAAAGGAGAAAAGGATGAAATGCTCAAGTTGATCATGGAGCAGAATGCACAGTTAAGAGAGATGGAAGCTGAGCTGGAGAGATTGGTAAAGGAGAAGGAACATGCCACACCTATGGAAGCCATTCCACTGAGTGCAGTTCCCCTCACAGAAGTTAGCACAACAACTATAGCAACGACCACCACAACAGAAATTCCATTAGCCACCCCACTGACAGCTCTGGAGAAAACTGTGGAGTTAGAAAAATCCATGGAAGAGATGAACTTGCAAGGAACATAAATCAACAGACTAAAAAAAGAGGTTGAGAACCTTCAAGAGCTCAAGTCTTCTTACCAGACAAGCTACACCATGGAGAAACAAACGTCAGAAAAGCTCAAGCAGGAATTGTAGCAGCTGCAAAAGCAAACAGTGGCAGGCAAGACACTTGCCGAAGCAAAGGAGAATATTTGGATGGATATCTCCAAATCCATAAATGAAATCTGGCCTATGGTGCAAATCATGTTTGAGCAAAATGAACTGGTGTTAAGAAGCAGATAGGCCATAGAAAAAATAAAAAGAGAGTTGGGAGAAATTCCCACTGAAGAGAATGAAATCATCAGATTCCTGAACTCGAAGAACAGAGAAGAACTAGAAGACCTGAAGATTGAATACAGGACAAAGACCATCCTCAAAGTCAAGAGAGTACTGACCAAAAGGGGACTAATGTTGCAGTTCTAGGAGAAAGTCCAAAACATAGACATTGGAGTTCAAAGGTTTTTCAGCAAGATCGAGGCTTTGTAGAAGAAAGGTCTTCCTGGTCTACTGGTTCTAAACGACAAGTTGATGACTCTTCCCGATTACAAACAGAAGATGGCCACAGTGGCCAAAGACAGTTCCAAGTTTTTGGGAATACAGAGCAGTATAACAGGCAAGGCGTTCTTAGAAACTTTGCAGCCAAACCTCAGCATACAACACGAGATCAAGTATATTTTCATCGTTAAATCGACTTTGTCCAAGTACATAGAAATGAATGAAATATACCGGAGACTACTCAAAGTCACCATTCCCAGTCAGCTAAGATGGGAAGAGTTGTGCAATTTGATTGACTAGGAGATGAGGTGTGCAAGATGAGTCAACACACGGATCAGTTAAAGTCATGTGGGTGACTCACCAACGGCCTTCCCCGGAATCAGCATGAAGAATTTGAAACATCATCGACAGTTCCTAAATTTTGTATCTTGTTAGTTAGTTAGTTAGACTTAGAATTTGCCACGTCCTGATCATTAATGACAGGGTCATTTGTAATTTTTGTTATAAATACTCCAAACTTTGAAGTATTGAGGGTTGATCTTTACGCCCTAGCAAGCTATAAGCACTGTAATTTTTATCAAGATATCTTCCAGTAATACAAAGAGACGTTTCACAGGATTCCTGTGTGTTAATTGTTGGTGAAGTTTTTTCTCTTTCTTCGTTGGACGTTTATATTTCTTAGTTATCATTTTGTTTTCTGACCTGATCATTTAAAGGGAGTTAAAGTTACGGAATTTACCTTTGTGTACTCTGTTTTTGAGCTTTTAAAGATCTAAATTTTTTTCTTTTGATGTTACAATAAAGAAATTCTTAATTGCTTCTTTATTCTAATTGATATTCCCGCCTTTTTCTTCTCTCCGTCACTTTATTTATGAAGAATCCAATAGTTGCATTAACCTGCCCTGTGAAAATAATCTTTATATATGTTCTTTGATCTCTATCTTTATAAAATAAACCCCATAGCCCAATGGAGGCGTAAACCCTTTTCAGCCAACTCACAAAAACAAACAACACAATCACATTTAATCTAACTAGCCTAACATCTAAAAACTAAAACAAAGTTAAATCTTACAGAGAGATCCCTCTCTGAAACTGGTAGGGCTAGATCCCAGTTTCGAAGTGGTTGGATAAAGTTGCCTCTGGTAAATTTCTTCTGCCCCTCGACAACCTCTAGGAATTTACAGAGCGTTAATAGCTACAACAAGGTAATATGCTACAGAAAGTGGAAGATTATAAATTGGAAGCTGATAGGACACTCCTGTACAAAAACAAAATTTATGTACCTAACTCCCAGGAATTGAGAATTATGATCTTGAAAGAAATGCATAATGTGCCTTATGTTGGGAACCCTGAATATCAGAAAACAGTGGCAACAGTCAAGAGCCATTACTTTTGGCCAAGTATGAAGAAAGAAATTGCATAATACATCGCCAGATGTATGGAGTATCAGAAGGTCGAGGATGAGCATAGGCACCTAGCTGGATTGCTACAACCATTTCCCATTCTTGAGTGGAAGTGGGAAGTGGTGACACTGGATTTCATCACAGGATTACCCAGAACAAATAAGCAACATGAATCCATCATGGTGGTGGTGGATAAGCTTATGAAAGTTGCCCTTTTTATTCCATTGAAGACTACTCACAAGGCAGCTAATGTTGTTGATATTTATATGAGGGAAGTAGAACGATTGCATGGTATTCCCAAGACAATTGTGTCTGGTAGAGACCCGAAATTTACCTCAAAGTTATAGAAGGGGTTATTCAAAGGGTTCAGAACGAATATGAACTTCAACATTGCTTATCATCTTGAGTCTGATGGGCAGACGAAGAGGGTGAATCAAGTGATAGAAGATATACTAAGGATATATGTGATAGAAAAACCATCTAAATGGGAAGACTACCTACACTTGGTAGAATTTTCCTACAACAATGGGTATCAAGCATCATTGAAGATGAGCTCGTTTGAAGCACTTTATGGCAGAAAGTGCAACACACCAATAAGTTGGGACAACCCAGTTGATAGGGCAATGGTTGGGCCAGAGTTGCTCAAGGAAATGGAAGAGAAAATGCTGAAAATTAAGTAGAATTTGAAGGTTGCACAAGACAGGCATAAAATTTATGCTGATAAGAACAGAACCCACAGGGAGTTTAAAGTGGGTGATCATGTTTTATTGAAAGTGAAATCCAACAGAAGTTCCCTAAAGCTGGGAAACTGGTCCAAGTTGGAAGCCAGATATTGTGGGCCATTTGAAATCCTAGAAAGGATTGGACCAGTTGCATATATGCTTGCATTACCTACATCCATGACTGTACATAATGTGTTTCATGTTTCATTGCTTAAGAAATATATACATGATGCTAAGCATTTCATTGATTGGAATGTGATTCAAGTGGAGCAAGAAGGTGTCTTGCAAGTGCATCCGGTGTGCATATTGGACCGGAAGATAAAACAGCTCCGGAATCAAGTCATAGGGCTTGTAAAGGTACAGTGGACCTGGTACAGTCCTGAGGACGTGACATAGGAGCATGAGGATGCTATGTGGACAAAATACCCGCATCTTTTTTAATATTTTGAAAAATCTTGTTGATACTATGTAAATAAGTTACACTGAGGACAGTGCAAAAATAAGGGGAGGGGATTGTAATACCCAAAGGATGAGCCCCAGTTTTTTTATGAATTGTAAACATGTTTTCTAGGCTGGTGATCTGAGCAATTATAAGTTGGTAGGCTTATGTGTTAGTAGGCTGAAGAGCCTAGGTGTTAAAGGCCAGGAGACTGTTTTGTACATGTAAATATTCATATTATTAATATAAAAACATTCTCTCTGTGTACACCGACCACGAAGAAATAGTGATGGGGGACTAAGCTCCACTAGGTTGGGTAAGGGAGAGGGGTCTGAGAGGTTGGAAAGAGGGGCTAAGCCTAAGGGGCTTAAGTCCAAGGGAATAATAATTTATTATTATTCCAAAAGCTGATTAGAAGGATATGTTTTTATCCTAAGTTCCTTTGGGAAGAGGGAATGACTTCCAAATGGAAAGGAACGTGCTTCATGAGCAACATGTGTCGGCTCAGGCACATGCAGAATTAAGGGGGGATTTCTTGTTCTTGGCACTCACGTAGGCACTCACGGACGGGGGTTCACGCAGAGAGTTTTGGCTCTCACGCTTTCACCATCTTGGCTAGGCTAGACCAGTCTGCCCCGTTTTCTCCTCACAAGTTCACTCACGCACTGAGAAAGCCCGCTTCCATCCATTTCTGCCATTTTTGAACCCATGACCATTTTTCACCTCTGTAATTTACTAAGTCGTCCCTTGCCTTACCCGAATTAGCTATTGTGGTCGAAGAAGCAGGTTGTCAGGCCTATGAGAAACTCTCTCTCCAGGTGAGAGAGGTGGTTGTGGATTGAAGAAGCAGGTTGTCATGCCTATGAGAAACTCTCTCCAAGTGAGAGAGTGTGTTGAGGAGGTGATTTATCCTAGAAGGAGTCCTGTATATTCTACAAAGCTCTGATAATTCCGGTCCGGTTTATTGCTGAAGCCCAAGGCAAGGGAGATGGAGCAGCCGATGGACTATGTGACAGTGAAGGTGTATACTCTTGGGGTGGGACAAACATGTGGGGAATGAGAGTTTGTGAGCAGTGGCATAAGTGGATCCTGGGAGAGAATCCTTCCTCTTAAACTGTTGGACTTTCCTATTGACCTTGCCTTGCCTATGAATCCCTTTCCCGGTGGAGTTTAGTCTGAGCTCGGGGGTGACCTACTGCTGAGAGTGATGAGCAATGTGGTCTAAGGTTGGGAGGTTCATGGAAGGTTTGCATGCGGTTGGTTGTTTTTACTCTAGTTAAAAGATAAGTATCATTCCCATGCTCAATTATGTATGTTACACATGTCTGTGATTCTTGAATGTTATCATGTGTTTCGTTGCATGTAAGAATTACTGTCAATTCCATTTGAATCTGTATGATAGAAATAACTCTGTGTTATTTGTTTTAAATTCATTAGAAATGCATGTTATATGTGTGTGTGTGTGTGTGTGTGTGTGTGTGTGTGTGTGTGTGTGTGTGTATGTTCCTCTGTGGCGTTGCTCGACAATGGTGTTGATGGTTGGGGACGTTACAATACTTGTCACGGGCCTAGCAAACATCCGATTGGGCAGCGGAAAACACTCAATGTTCCCAGTCACTGTGCGACACTATAGTCGTTTGCTTAGCGGTAAAGCCACTCCAAGTTAATTGACTCGAACTACACCTACCTTCATCGTTTCGTTTATTACTTATTTGTTATTTTTGTTTCTTATACTTAGCCAAAATTACAAGTAAATAAAATTCATACAATAGCAAGATGAAATGTGCAAGTGGGTGGCCAAGATGGCCTAACACACAAATCTTTATACAAAACAACAATGTGTCGATCTCAACTCGTGCCACATAAAGAAACTTCACAAATGGGAGTTTTCACTCATGTTACACTGAGAAACCTATCATGAAAACACCAAGACTCTTCATCAAGCTAGTTTGTGCTCTCTTCCTTCGATTCCTCAACCTGAACAAAACCGCTTCATGCTTCGTCTCTTGAAAATATTGTTGCTCCTTTCTTAGAAATGGTGTGACCTATGACCCTCTTCCTTATTCACAGTTCGTTTCATCCACCAGCTTCCTTTGAGAAATGCTTGTTCAAACCTTCTCTTTGGTTCTTACTCCCTAAGGCAGCTCAAGTTACCCTCCAGGGTCTACTTGGCTCCTTGGGGGGAGCTTTCCCTCCTTCCTTGGTTGTTGCCTAAGACTCCTCAATTTGTGATTATGAAAGAATATGTCACTTTTCTTTCTACCTCCCAAATGACTCCTTCACTTGGTTTTTATAGGCTCCCAACTTCCCCAAGTATTTTCCAACCGACACGCCCTTTATAACCAACATGTCCCTTGGTCGTTTTTACCACTTTTCATTTATGAATCGACTTGAAAAAGGGCGTGATCCCTTTGCCTGGGTGCGCTCTTCCTTATCCGACCCATCATTTTTTGTTTTTGTGCACCCAATTCATCTTAGCACCCATTCATCATTTCCTTCGTTGTTTGGTCAGCTCCCCTTGGCATGGTGCACGCCCAAGGTGTTTGAGTTTCCCCAACCTTTTTTATTTGTTTGGTTAGTTGGGAGCTCTCACAGTTGGAGCGTCCGTTGTCTCCAACCATTCCAAATTTTGGTGGGGCGCCCACCTAACTCACTTGGTCAAGTCAC
Organism: Picea glauca; assembly: GCA_000966675.3. Taxonomy (NCBI): domain Eukaryota; kingdom Viridiplantae; phylum Streptophyta; class Pinopsida; order Pinales; family Pinaceae; genus Picea; species Picea glauca. The sequence continues at coordinate 30,721 of JZKD02S1935384.1, read as the reverse complement.
CATCTTAACCTTCATGTGCAAGTCTCCTTGGTGAAGTCGTCCTTTGCACGAAAATGTGTCGAAGGAACCCAACTTCACTATATAAGGCGTCCTTCACTTTTTTCAACCGAACCAAGAGTTCTCTTTCCTATATCATCCATCTAAAGCTTTGGTGGAGGAGTGCGCATGCTCTTTCCATATCTATAGGTCTTACACCCACCCCCACTCAAATTCATTGTCGTCTCGACAATCTCAACATACTTTGTTTGTTGCGATCACCGATGACATTCGTTAGCTTCTTTGTTGCGATTGCAATTTATGTCATATCCTCAACCAAAACAGAAAAATGTGTCTAAGTGTTTAACTTTCGTGACCTTCTGTTGCATCTGTACTTCAATCATTTCTCTCATCCATGTTTACATTGTGCACTCCAATTCCTACACTAGTTGGGTAAATAGTCTTACCGTTGCATGCAAGTCTTGGATATACATCCTCATGTCAAAACTTAGTGGTTTATGTCTGCATCCTCATCACTTGGTCCAACCTAAAAACACCAAGGCAAGATCACATTTTCCCCTTCATTGTTGTTTTCGTCCAACTCCATCAAGAAGTTCCTCCACAACAACCAAGTGTTGCATAAACGAATCATTGTGCTCTTGAAGTCTGACCCCTTCTCCATGTCGTTGTGCACTAGCTTGTCCAATTGTCGGATAATTTAGGTGGTTGGTCCAACAATCTGATCACTTTCACGATGGCACACCTCCAAGTCGAATTGATCTCCTCCCATTTGCAACTTAACTCTTCCATGCAACAAATCACCAAGGAAAACTCCCTTGCCATGTTGTGCTACGATATCACCCCAAAACAAAGTCTTCCTTCAAACTTCATTAACTTCATTTATGTTGCAAAAGTTGCTATCAGTTCCTTCTATCATTGCACACCTAGATCATCTCATATCCAAGATTTTTGAAACCTCAAGAAGATCATTGCATGTTCTCCACCCATGCGACCAACCAAATTCACTCTCTTTACTCATCCCACAAATTGTAGGATCCCCAATATTGTCTCGTCTCTTTTGCAACCATGCCCTCCATGGAACCATGGTTCGCTTTGAAAAATCCATCCAATTCAAGTATGATCTTGGTTTCATCGGTCAACCTCCCATCTTCTTCATTACTTGTCCATGAAACAATCCAAGTGCACAAGTTTCACTATCCAACAGTCACCTCCACACTACTTCATCATTTGTGCTTCATTTCATCCTATATGTGCGATCCTCTAATTTTTATAAGCCCACAAACCGCCTTCACAAATTCCTCGACGTATTGTCCAAACAGTTCCAAGTGGAACAAATCACCCAAAGACTTCCATGCCAAAACATGTCCGAGCCAATTGCTCTGTCAATTCCAACCAACAATCCTGGGATCTCCGATTCAATCCATCATCATCGAAAAGCATCCTGAGAATTACATGCCTATCTCATATCCCATACCATGAGCAAGACCGCATCACTCAATCCACTCAGTCTGTGTTCTAGCCCATCTCAGTTTTCTGTCAATAGTTCCCTTGGTCGACTCTTTGATGTCTGCGTTCACCTCTTGTAACAAATCGTCTTACCTCTACCAAGATATTTCATCATTCATATCTCAGCTATGAAATTTGAGTATCCTCGTGACCCAACCAATGTGTATAAAGAACTCATGCATCAAAGTTCCTCATCCAACCTTCTCTCAAACAAAATGCATGTCCCAATGTCTTTGTCACAACAACGCACTTCACAAGAGATTTAGACAACAATACAAATCATCCCTATCTCTTTCACCAAGTCTGTCTAATTCCACTTCTTGGAATTTCCCAAGCATGTTGTTCCAAGCCCTCGTTCGCATCTGCCTCCCTTAGGGCACTTTGAATTGTTCGTGACTCCAACGAAGGTTACAACACTTGACACTCACCAAGTCTGTGATTGGAACATGTTGCCCTTGTCCTTAGCTAAGTCTCCCCATTCACCCTTTAATGGATCCAACGAAACAAACCAGATCTGCCAAGAACTCGAAACGATCATACATGTTCATGACATCTTTGGCAACCTCGTGGTTCAATTCTTCATATCGTCATAATTCTACAACTTGTCCTAACCACCAAGTCTAATTTCGGAAATGAACCTCCTTGTTGTGGCCCAATGCAAGTTCAATTTTTCGGCTAATTCAAAGACTTATGATGTTCCCAGCCACACACTCCCACCAATTCGATGTCCAAAACCTCAGTTTTACTTCAGCATCAAGGTGCCAAGCTTCACGACACACTCTGTCACATATGTCTATTGTTGCAATCGAAAGTTTACAACCACGGGTCTCAACGTTTGTGTATAGTGAATCCCAACATCGAATTGTCTCTGTAATGTGCATCCATGTTGTTCACATCAGGCCTTCAACCCAACTTAGTGATATGAAAAACTCCATTGAGTCACCTCATGCCTTCAACCGAACCCATTTTCTCCATCTACTATCTTTGCGCCCTGAAATGCTTCCACACCAAGACACCATGCATAAATCCACCAATTTTTAAGTCACCAGTTGTTAACCAACTTGCATGACTTTGAAACAATTCATCTCATCTGAAGGTTGTGATCATCATCTACAACCCATCTAACTCAACTCTTCTTTGGTAGTGCAGGACATGAAGTTAGTATGGTGGAAAACATGCTCAGTTGATTGCACTACAACCCAAACTTTGTTTCACTATCTCAAGTCACAACGGTGACCAAATCATCCATCAAACCAAGCTTTGATGTGCACTCTAAAACCAATTGTCATGGGCCTAGCGAACATCCAGTTGGGCGGTGGAAAACACCCAACATTTCCAATCACCATGTGGCACTGTAGCCTTTTGCTTGGCGGCGAGGCCACTCCAAGTTACTTGACTCAGACTACGCCTACTTTCATCGTTTCGTTTATTACTTATTCATTGTGTGTGTTTCTTATACTTAGCCAAAATTACAAGAAAATAACATTCATACAGTAACAAGACGAAATGTGCAAGTAGGCAGCCAAACTAGCCTAACACCTAAGTATTTATACAAAATAACAATGTTTTGATCTCAACTCGTGCCACACAAAGAAAATTTACAAAGGGGAGATTTTTCTTAGATTACACCAAGAAACATGTCACAAAAACACCAAGACTCTTCGTCGAGCCAATTCATGCTCCTTTTCTTTGGTTCCTCAACCTGAATGAAATTGCTTCATGCTTCATCTCTTGAAAAGCCTACTTCTCTTGTCTTAGAAATGGTGCAACCTATGACCCTCTTCCTTCTTCATAGTTTTTTTCATCCAGCAACTTCCTTTGAGAAAGACTTGCCCAGACCTGCTCTTCAGTTCTTCCTCCCCAAGGCAGCTCAAGTTACCGTCCAGGGCCTATTTGGCTCCTTGGGGGGAGCTCGCCCTCCTTCCTTGGTCACTGCCTCAAACTCCTCAATCTGTGATTATGAAAGAAGATGTCACTTTTGTTTCTACCTCCCAAATGAATCCTTCACTTGGTTTTTATAGGCGCCCAACTTCCCCAAGTGGTGTGTCTCTTCCATCCGACAGGTCTTTTCCAACCAACGCACCCTTTCCAACCGACATGCCCCTTGGTCATTTTTCCCACTTTTTTTTTCTAAGCCGACTTGTCAAAGGGAACACTCCCTTTGTCTAGGTGTGCTCTTCCTTAGTCGACCCATCGTTTTTCATTTTTGGGTGCCCAAGTAATCTTGGCACCCATTCATCATTTCCTTCATCGTTTGGTCAACTCCCCTTGGCACGACGTGTGCCCAAGGCTTCCAAGCTGCTGCAACCTTCGTTCTTTGTTTGGTTAACTAAGTGCTCTCGTTGCTGGAGTGTCCTTCATATCCAACCATTCCAACTTTCAGTGGGGCACCCATGGCTTTCATGGGGCGCCCACCTAACTCACTTGGTCAAGTCACCATCTTAACCTTCGTTTGCAAGTCTCCTTGGTGAAGTCGTCCTTGGCACGACAATGCACCTAAGGAACCCAACTTCACTATATAATATTTTCTTCACTTTCGTCAACCAAATCAAACACTCTCTCGCCTAGCTCGTTCGTTTAAGGCTTTGGTGGAGGAGCATGCGCGCTCATGCCAGCTCTAGAGGTCTTACAATACTAGTTTAAGAATTTTTGTCCCAACAACTCAAATAACAACGAGAAACATCATAGATATATTATGGGGAATTTAATATAGATTTATTAAATTACTAATAGAATAAATTTCAATCGATGAGCTTGGCACTGAATTCAAATACTAATATAAATTTAGTAGAAGGTTCACCTAGCTGAAAATTTAGTGGGTTTGAAATTTGTCCTTAGGCTTTGTGTTTTCTATCATTATTTGATTTATAAATAAAGTCTTCATAGTACTATTAAAATATTAGAAGTTATAGGACATGTTTTCCACGTTTTTTCCTATTATTTTGTAATATTTATAATATTCCTTTCGCTTGAATTTTTATAAAGTTTATTACATTGCACTTTTTAAAATTATTTTTAAATACTTTTTCTATATTGTGAAATAAATACATAACATAGTATATAATAATTAACAAATAACATAATATATAATAATAATATTGAGATTGAATATATAATAATAAACAAATAACATAATATATAATAATAATATTGAGATTGAGATTCTACCTTGCACTTTGTATAAGATAATTTTTTATTTTACTGGTTACAAATAGCATAATACATAATAACAAACAAATAAAATGGTATATTAATATCTTGAGGTTTCATCTTGCACTTTGTATGAGAGTTATTTTTGTACATGTTTTAGGTGATTATGTATAGCGGATGTAGGTTGTTTTATAGAAGAAAAATTTGTTGTTTTTGTTATCATTGAAACTTAGTGTTCTTGTGGAATTCATGACTTCAGAAAAATCTCCATTTTTCATTCTTGATATGCTTGAGATCTATGTTGAACTCACATACACCTAGTAATCTCATCTCGAGCTTCGTCTCCTTGAGGCTATGCTTGTTTCCATCCTTGGCAAATGTCTCCATATAAAATGAAATTAACCCACATATTCTGATGAAAAAATATCTTGAGCATACTACTCATTGAACAATATCGGTTGCGTATAGCTAGTCCCTACCCAGTCTTACATAGAAGTGCTTAACTATATTTTGAGAAACTAATTTCTGAAATAAATGATCCCACCTTTTATGTGTATCTAGGGATTGAACTAGTTACATGCTTGATGTAGGATCCAACATGAGAACATATTTGGACAAATCTACAGAATAAGAGGCAAGAAGACTCCCCTAGTTCTAGATAAATATAATCCCTCAAAGAGTATATGGATTACATTATTGGAGGTCGCCCCTGAGTCCACAACTATAAATCGAGAAGAAAGACAATTTGCTCCTACATTGACCCATTGTTCCTTCCCAACCACATAACCTCCACAATGTGCAATAGTACTTCTTGGATTCTTGATCATACTTCATACAATGAGATATGCAACCTAATGTAGACCAAATGAACGTGGTTAAACAACCGATGTATCTCTATAGATTGATCTAAATGAATAAAGCAAGATGAAAATTGAAGATAGGGAGAGGTGGGACCTTTAACATCTATGCATGATAGAACTCCATTTAATACAACACACCCTATAAGTGGAGGAAATGAATATGGTTGCATAATTTGGATTCTTCAAGCCTGTATGAAATAAAAAGGATTTGATGTACTTATAGTATCTAGTAAAAAGGATTTGATGCAAAGATATGGATACATGTAGTTTCTGGTAAAAAGGATTTGATGCAATGATATGGATACGTGTAGTCTCTGGTTCTATCGAGCACTTATTAGGGGAAAATTGAGGTTTAAAATGGTCCTCCTAAGGAAAATAATAAAATAATAGTTAAAACAATAAAATATGAATTATGAATTCAAATGAAAAGAAAGAAAACTACTTTTTTAATATTATTTTCGACTTATCTCCTTATATGTTTACTCAAAATTCAAGTGTAGGCACTCATTGGATGCACATCCAACCAGTACCCACTCTAAATACTTTTGATAGACCCACAATGAGATAAACTGGAAATACATGAAAAAACATGTTTCTTGAAAACAAACACGGTTTTTTAGGTTTTTCCAGTTTATCTCATTGTGGGACTATGAAAAGTATGCAGAGTGCATACTCATTGCATGTGGAATTTAATTATGCATCCAAGAAGTTTCTACACATAAGTGGAAAATAAAATTAAAAAAATAGTTTTCTTTCTTTCCCTCTTAAAATATTTACCTTTATGGTTGACACCATCATCTTGAATCATATTGGTCCTTTAAAAATTGATTTTAATAGTAATGTTTTTTATTTGGAGTCCATTTTTTACCAAAAAAACTCCATAATTAAAAATATTAAGGTATCTAAATCTCCAAATTAATGGAAAATTGTAAAAAGTGTATAATTGAAATGTGCATGTATGAAGTTAGCCGAATATAAATAAATAAAAAAACCAACTCAAAATATAAAAATAATATTTCACAAATATTTAACTCTCACAAATTTAATGAGTAGATTATAGACGTAATTGATGAGATGTACATTGGCTCGGTGTTAGTGTCCCATCTGTACCCAATTAACACGCTAATATAGCAAGAAACACTACAATCATGGATCAAAATTGAGTCTGTCACAACTCGTCAACACCCTTCCAACACATCCTATAATTGTCATTAAATATTTACCCATAAAAAAATAGATATATTTTTTTTTTCCAAGTGTTTGGGAAAATGCAAAGCCAACTCCGAAATTTCGTATGAAGGGTAATCTTTTAAAATCCCCATCATGTCAATCCTATTGTAATCATTTTGTGAGTTCGTGGTAATTTGGGTTCATTTCCACTATCAATTGTGTCATGAGTTTGTGGTAATTTGGGTTTGTGTCCATTGTCAATCGTGCCATGATCCATCTCACATATTTGTACTTAATGGCATTTAATTAGTTGAGCCTCAATAACAATTTGATGAGAATTTATCACCAGGTTGCTTCCTTCAAATCTATCACATCCATCCATGAGGTTTCAATGCACATAGTGGAGATAGGAGCTATCTATTAAATTAGATGGAAAGCAAAATTATCATCTCATACATGGGCAATTATGTTTCCGCTAGAGTCCCCACAAAATGTTCAGGATACTATTTATTTATTAAATGTAATATTGATGTAATAGACATGAGCATTAACTTGTTCATACATCATTGTTTTGCATTATTATTATGGTCAGTCACATTAGCTGCACTAAGGATATGCTCAGGATTTTCCTTGCATTATATGATGAGGATTTTTCTTACATTTTTTGGTGTAGGAGGTTCAACATTCTCACTGTAAAAAGTGGGAATGAACACAAATTTAGAGATATCAAGTATTCAAGTTTTTTATTAGAGCGTATATGAAATCAAAGATCTGTATTTAGATTTCATATCAAAGCTTCGGAGCTTTCAACTAGATTTGGGTTCTCTATTTCTTAAACATTAACCCTCACCCTCCCTTGTACGCTACTACAATTCCTTTGTCTACAACCATCTCTGCTATCTTCACTGTTCGACCCATCTCAACTCCCTTCTCATAGACTACCCAATCTATTTTGTATCCCTTATTGTAAACAACCTTCATCCTACACTCTCTTGTTGGCTCTCACCCAATAAGGATCGTCTAGGGTCTGTCCACATGCTTGCGACAAGGCAAGGTTTTCTTCTATGCTTCGTGTCTACCTTCTTGAATTCATTTGCTTGAGCCCACCTTATTTCATCCACTCCCTACCCATTTTAGGCATGTTCGATCAATCCCAGATCCTTTGTCCATTGTTGCTTGTACACTACAAGTCAAACATATGTGACCTATTGAAATGCTTGGAGGCACAAACATAAGTGCTAAGGAGGTGAATAGATTTAGGGTCAGATTCAAGTTAATATTTTGACAACCTATCTACATCCAAGGTGATTACTAAGAAATGATCAAGGAATTCTTCATCACCTACATGAGAGAAAGTTATTGTTGCTACAAGTACTTCCTCTGAACAAGTCAACATCTTTAACCAAAGGTAAACGTTTTGATGCTTCTTTCCATGAATTGTTTTTGTGAGAAGGTCATATCACTTAAGTTGACCATATTGCCAATGAGTAATATCTAAGCCTTTATTTAAAATTTGTTGGGAATTAAAATTTATAGGCCAGTAGTTTGATGTAGGAATCCTTTTTATTCATTGAAGATATGGAAATTTGCCATAAAATTCATGCTTTAATTTGCCATAAATTTCATACTTTTAAGATTTTAATATATGATAATGGCTTGCATTGCAATCTCATTACGAGGAAATTTATGAATGATTAATTTATCGGTGTTATTTATATGGTTTATGTTGTATCTTTTTTTTTATCTGGTTAATTAGGTGTAATTTAAGTAGTTGTGTTATATGGTTTATATTGTATCATATATTTTTTGTCTGGTTAATTAGGTTAATTAGATGTAATTAAGTAGTGAGTAAAAATTGTTACTCTTCTTACCTGAATTTAAATCCTATTGTATAACATATTTACTTTTAATAAATTAATTGTAAATTGTTTTTAATGATATCTTTATTGTTTTTACCATATGCTCTTTTTTTTCCAAGGAAAAAAGTCGATAATTTTATTATTATAGATAAAAAAAATTACAATTGTATATGCATGTGGCATTTTTATGGGTTTCATCCCTTAAATCCCCAAGGAGGAGAAACAAGTAAGTGATCTACTACGCATTGCAAAAGGGGAAAAATAGCTTATAGCCGAAATCAACTTATGCAAAATTTCAAAAAGGAGATAACAGTCCATGTTCATCTAAAGACACAAGTGATTTGATCATTTCTTTGAGTAGCCAAAAAAAAAAAAGTTCATGTCGAAAGAGAGTATCTTATTTAAAGTTGGTCCCATGGGGCATGAAAGTATTATGTGGACTGATCCTGGTTTTTTTTGCTGATTTTCCACGACCCTCTTTCCAATTCCAGACCAACTTTCAATAATTGGTCGAAAGATGTGTTTTGATGCCTATACACATGACCAAAGGAGATTTGAGTAAAATAGCAAGAATTTCTTTTAACATCTTGAAGCAAAGGGTCCAACAGATAATTTTGAGAAGTGTAGGCTCCCTTCATCCAATTTATGATGAGGAGAGAGTCCCCGTAGATATTCATACTTTCAATGTTGTTTTCTTTGCCCAGAGTAAAAAGGAGTTTTAGGGCGAGAAGTTCATTGTAGTTGTTTGTGGTCGGACCTATGCCTACGGAGAAGGAGAGAGAGTCTGAATCGGAAAGGTGAAGGATTTCATTGGCTCCTCCTCTAGGGGATGCCCTTGTGCTGCACCATCGAAGAAATTTGAGGGAGAGGATGTTTGGATTTGGATTAAGGGGCATTGGGATGGGGAGGGGGAGGGAGGAAAGGGTTGCTAAGGAACTGAGGGCACAATGGGAGGGGGAAGGGGGGGTGTCTTCAAAGATGGAGTGGTTTCTAGCGAGCCATATGCCACATACAACTAGGAAGGGGAGGGATCTGATAGATTTTGTGGTGGGAGTGTCAAACCAATTTTTTAGGGTTGCTTCAATAGAGTCCCATAAGAAAACACAATTTTTTGTTGATCCGATTTCATCCCAAACTGATTTTGAGAGGGGGAAATCTAGGATTATGTGGAGGTTTGTCTCTGAATCTGATTTGCAGAGACAACATCTGTTTGGATGATTAAAATTGTGCTTTTGCAGTTGGTCCCAAGTGGGTAATTTGTTGTGAAGAAGAAGCCACATAAATAATTTTGATTTTGTCGGACTATTTACTTTACATAGCTTTTTTCCCCACCAACGAGGGATGTGAGGCTCCAGATGTTGAATAAGCATTAAGTAGCCAAGCTTGGGGTTGTAATTCCTGTTTGGATTTGGAGACCATATAAGTTCATCCTCTAGATCTGATATTTTGACTGAGGAAGAGTGTAAAGCGTTGATATAGGAAGTCCAAATATAAGCATGATCTGGACTAAGATCGACCTCTAGATGACTTAACCATCGCCCCTGCAAAATCTGATTTAAGTAGAAAAATCCTTGGTTGTTTAAATATTTTACCATATTTTATATTTATTAAATTATTATTTCAATCTATTTTTTGTCACCCACTGGCATATATAGTGATCTAGTCTTTGCTCACAATGACATCCCCTCTTGACATGCCTAAAACACTCAATCGTTTCACTATGGAATTCATATCCATACTCGAAATGTCTGGGCCATTGTATTCCCATCAAGTTGCACAACATTGATTCTTCCTCATTTGGTGTATGATTTTTCTTATGAAACTTGCACGAGGAACCATTCTCCTTTGCAAATTTGGGTAAATTGATGTGGGAAATATATTTGAAATCAACCAATATCAACGTTAGACCCACTTTTCAAATTTAAACTAGAAACAACTCAAATTGTTCATTGAAGGGATGGAAGTACCTTGAAATGAATTTATATGTCTTGCAAATTCCTAAATGGAAAGTACCACCACAATTAACCCTTTGTCCTCTTCTGTTAGTATATACCCAGGATAATATTTTGTATGAAAATCAACTGCTTCTTTAAAAAACAAGCTATATTTTCCAATTAGACAATGCTCTAGTTTTTATCGATTTCTTTACTAGAGATCAATTTGATTGGAATGTAATATTTTATTTAACCCATTTTTTTATAAAGTGTAAGCTTAATTTATTGTTTTCAACTTAAATGTAATTTTTTGGAAACTTTTCATCCTGGAAGGGTTGCATGAGTATATACCCTTCTCATTGAAATTATAACCAACCCTTCAAATTTCATCATTGACTACAACTGCCATAAATTATGAATGGCAAATAGTGAACCATTGGTCACATATGGAAGTTGAAGGCACTAGGGCACCTAGTAGTGTACGTAGGACAACCCTGTAGTATTTGTTTCTTCATGTGAGCATCTTATTTGAACCGACAACTTACTTGAACCACCAGATGTTTAGGTTACCCCTGGAAAAGGTGAAGGAAGAGTTTAGTTATGTCTATGAAAAGATTGAGACCAATGAAGGGAAATTAACAAAGCCTTTCACTATGACCCTGATCCAATGTTTGTAAGACGTGTTCTTTCTCCCTCCAAGGTGTGTGTTTCTAGTGTTGTCATCATGTGTTTGTGCTTTTGTATTCATAGCAGTAGTACCTATTTCAATTGTTTCACTATGGTGGATAGGAAAAGTAGTTAAAGTGGAGTCTTTATCCAAATAGACCGCCTCCACGCAATAGTATAGGATCACGTGCTATGGAAGAGTTAGAAGAAGTAGGGGAAGCACCAACTAAATTTTGACCAAGAAATCTAATGTAATATTTTTGGGAAAGGATTCGAGGTGAATTGGCCATCATAAATTGATAAGTGGTTTCGTTATGCCTTTGGTAGATGTGAGATGGAAATGTTTGGATTTTATTTACCACAATTTCCATGACATTTCTGAGTTGTTGAAGTATTAAATTAGTTATGGTAAAAAGAGGGCTCTCTTCTTGAGCCATCATTCTTCCATGATGATATGTCATAATATATAGTGTCTGTGAGTGCTCGTTATGCTTGCAATTAATACAAGCATAGGTGTGGGGTGTTGATTGCTTATATAGCCAAAAATAAGTATAGGAAAGGCCACCTGTAAAATCTGCACCACCAGCTCCAGTTAATAAACAAGGCAGATTCAAGACATTTTTCATAAGCAATTCCACTGATTCAACATCAAATATAGTTGAAAAGAAACAAAATATAGACACCAGGAAATTTTTGAGGAGAGTCAACAATGCTCACTGAAAGTAGATAGCCATTTCCAACTTAGCTTCCTTGCACTAAATTGTGTTTTGTAATCACATAATTATCTTTGGATTCAATACAAGTTGTTGTTCCTTGATTATGGACAATCTATGAGTTGTTGTTCCTTGAATGTGGGCAATCTATGTTTACAATTTTTTATTATCATATCTGATTGGAAAATTGTGTTGCAAATTTAATTTGTGGCTATGAATGGCATGTGATATATGCTTATATTTTGGCAATTTTGAATTTTTATATCTTCAATCTCAATTTTCAACATTGATACCTGGATCTCATCATCACAAGATATGTATAAGTTAGGACTTGAAATCTTGTTTCATAAAAATGCATTGAACATAAGAAAATCCATTGATATTGAAGCAAAGTATTTGAGTTTACTTCCCTGAGTTCAATCTCCTTTCATAGGTTATGACGTTAATCATAGTATATATTTATTTCACAAATCTGAAATAAACAATGCCAAATCATCAAACATGTATAATAACAAAGTGGTAAATCTCTACAAGACCTTTCCAACGGTATAAGGCACACCCAAAATGGAGATTAGAATTAAAAGTCGTTGTGAAAATACAAAAGTTATCACGATGATAGAAACTTAGGAGCAATGCAATATGTCGCATAGAAGGACAGTTTTGGTCCACATGACATGTCACAAGGAAGGGTGATCCAGGTGGATGTCGGTGGCCACCCACCTATTCCATTGGCTCACAACATCATTTTCCATCTTGGTATTTTTCTACGTTTTTTTCAGGTCCTGAACTTTCAGAGCCGTTTTGGGGCCCTAAACAACGTTTTTTAGACATTCGGGGGGATAGGAGTTGTCAACAACATACCTTGGTCCCAACCAAAAGTTGTAATCCTTGGATAGTTCTTTCTAATGAGCTATCATTCACCATAAATGGAGATCATAAGAAAAAGTAAATCCCCCAAGAAGTTGACGTATAAACTAACCACATCGAGGCCCACAAATCTTTTGGCGTTTCATCTTCTGGGGTTAGGGTTTTGGATGTTCAGGATTTTCTCATTGATGCTTTATGTTAAGAGTAATTTTTGGCCTCATTTTAATGATATTATTGTGAATGTGCGTAACCATCACATATCTTCTTATAGATAAGTTGCAACCATTCTAGCGAGTTCATTTCACTCTGTATTTTCTTTTACAGTCTCTGCATATTTCATTCTTTAATAGAAATTGAGTATTACTATATCTCTATGTTTATGTCCTATTTTTGTGCTTCATTTTTTTCTCTCATAAATATGGATCAGTGGTATCATAGTTGTCTTCTATTTATTTGTTTCTCTGTGCATGTCCCCAACAAGGTCAGGGTATAAGGAGTTGGGACTTGAACTACTTGAGCCTCTTAAAGACCGTCCTCACCGAACTTGATGACTTCCCATGGTGGAAGAAAAGAGAGACGAGGGAGTAGGAGATCATATTCAACTATTTCTTGAGGAATCCCTCATGCGACAGAGGGACAAGATGATGGAAAAGTTGGCCCAAATCCTTTGATGGTTGCCGACGACAACATACATGTCTTCGTCAAATGACCACTTTGGAGGCGTTGTCCCTTTCAAGGTACAAGTCAATTTTTATATTCTCATATTTAAAGTTCAAATAGATGCATATGCTTTGGAAATATGGTTAAATCTGCTAAAAGGTTATTTCTCTGTCCACAATTTCTCCAATAGGGAAAATATCACCTTTCTGCTCCTTAAGGATGTCCCCCATGTCAAAAATTGGTGGGAGACTTTGATCCAGGTGGATATCAGTGGCCACCCACCTTTTCCAACTAGCTCAAAACAGTTTTCTGGCAATTTTGGTAATTTACTATTTTTAGCAGTTTTTCGGGTCCTAAACTTCCAGAGCCGTTTTGAGGCCCTAAACGACATTTTTTGGGAAAACGGGGAGCAACATGGATATTCCTACGATGTTGCTCACTCAAACATTGTATTCCTCAGATAGATCTTTCTAACAAGGTATCGTGCGTCCCAAATGGAGATCTTATGCAAAAGTTACGCCCCCAAGAAGTTGACGTATCAATTACCCCCTTCAGGGCCCGCAAACCTTTTGGCTTTTCATCTTCCCGGGTTAGGGTTTTGGATTTTACTTATGGTAAAAAGGCCCTTAGAGCCTCATTGTAACGATAATATTCTTGTGAATGCGAGTAGCCGTCGCATCTCTTCTCAGAGATAAGCTGCCACCATTCTAGCAAGTCGTTCACTCTGTACTTTTACAGTCTTTGTACATTTTCGCTCATTAATAGAAAATTGTGTATTACTGTATCTCTGTGTTTATGGTTGCATATCTGATACATTTCTATTATATTATTGTATATCCGCGATATCTCTGTGCATTTCTTTATTTTATCCCCGCTCTCATTTCGTGTCGAAAATAATCTGGATCAGTGGTATCAGAGCAGGCTGCTCTTGATCGTTTTTCAGTGCATGTCCCCGACGAGGTCCTAGTATAGCAAGTTGGGTCTCGATATTTTATCTCTTGAGGACAATTGTTCTCGCACACCCAAGAAACCATCAATGGCGGAAGAAAATAAAAATGATAGAGCAGACGATTCTATCAATCTGTTGCTTGGGCAAGCTCTCACGTGACAGAGGGACGAAATGATGGAGAATTTTTCCCACATCCTTCAACGTATGCCGATAGCATCAGGCACATCTTCATCAAGCGACCACTTTGGAGGCACTTCGAATTTTAAGGTACATGTCAATTTTGATATTCCTATATTTGATGGTCAGATAGATGCGGATGCCCTAGATAAATGGTTAAATCTATTAGAAGGTTATTTCTTTGTTCACAATTTTCTCGACAGAGAAAAGATCATCTTCGCACTCCTTAAAGCTCTTCCCCATGTCAAACATTGGTGGGAAACTTACTGGGAGTAGAGTTCCATAGAGGAGTCTGGAATATATGGGTTCAAGCCCACTTGGGATTTTTTTGTGGATGCGGTAAAGGAACAGTATTACCCTATTGGCAACTATGAGGACCAATACATGAGATGGACCACACTGTGGCAAGAGAGGGGCCAAGCAGTTCCGGGGTTCACCAATACCTTCCATACCTTGCGCACCAAGATGGGTATCAAGGACTCCGAACGACATTTGGTCCTAAAATACCGCAGGGCTCTACACAGATACATCCAAACTAAAATGGATTTTCTGGACATCTCATCACTTGGTTCTTCTTATCGATATGTTGTTAAAATCGAGAAGAATTTTAAGCACCAAAACAAACGAGAGTTTGGGTCTGCAAATTCGCAACAACCAAAGTATGATAAATACGGCCCTAACAAACAACTTCCTGAAAACCATTCTAAGCCACAGGAAAAGAAGGGTCATGAGAAGACAAAGAAGGACACCGAAAAGTGGTGTGATTTCCACAAAATCCCCTGGCACAACACCGATGAATTTTGCTCAAAACAGTCATTGGTGGTCGAGATCAAAGACAAGGAGTCGAACCTTGATTTAGAATCTGATTCTGAAAATACTGGTAAAATACAGATCATCAACACAGACCCCACTGCTATTATCGCGACCGCAACAATTCAACCATAAGAAGCAATAGATCCTGAAGAGGGGGAGTGCCTCTTTCATTCACATATGTGGGTGAAGGGGACCCCATTGCATTTTATTGTTGATAGCAGAAGTCAAAAGAACCTCATCTCAGTGGGGGTTGTCAAATAGTTGGGATTGTCGACAACACCACACCCGCAGCCATACAACATCGGGTGGCTTCGCCAAGGATGAGATCTTCGTGTCAGCCAACCGTGTCGATTTTTATACGACATCCAACCCTTCAAGGATGAGGTATTATGTGATGTTGCTCCATTGTATGTCTGTGATGTTTTGTTGGGCCAACCATATATGTGGAAGCGCCATGCTATTTATGAGTCTCGACCTTGTAGTTTCATTATTACTCTAGGGGTTCATCTCTACAAAATACTAGAGGTAGGTCCAACTATTGTCTCACCTAAACAGTGTCGTAAGGTAGTATCTCATACTACAACATTTAGCTTCTTTACAATTTGTTCAAAAGGGGAACATAATGATACTGCAACCTCGACCCAAGCACCTTCTTTCCAACAGAAGTAGATCGACAAGATTGCAGCAAAACACAAAGATTCTATCTGCCCACAGTTATCTTAGATAACCTGACTGGTTGAACAGAGTCAACCTCGCCAACAACAGGTTCGTGACAAACTTCCACAAACTGAGTAGAGTGAAGTCTCCAGCAAGACAAGCAACTCACCAAGATTCAAATTCAGCAAACTCTTTTTCCTCTCCCCCGAGCACTCAACACAATGGAGACCATTTATTCCTAAGGAGGGAGGATTGATCCAGGTGGATATCGGTGGCCACCCCCCTTTTCCAACATAAGGATACTGCAACCACTACAGCCTCGACCCAAGCGCCTTCTATCCAACAGAAGCAGGTCGATAAGATTGCAACAAAACACAAAGATTCCTTCTGCCCACAGTCATCTTAGATAGCCTGACTGGTTGAACAGAGTCAACCTCGCCAACAACAGGTTCGTGACAAAATTCCACAAACTGAGCAACGCAACGTCTCTAGCAAGACAAGCAACTCACCAAG
The DNA here is from genome assembly GCA_000966675.3 of Picea glauca. Taxonomy (NCBI): domain Eukaryota; kingdom Viridiplantae; phylum Streptophyta; class Pinopsida; order Pinales; family Pinaceae; genus Picea; species Picea glauca. The sequence continues at coordinate 14,230 of JZKD02S1935384.1, read as the reverse complement.
ATTCAGATTCAGCAAACGTTTTTTCCTCTCCCCCGAGCACTCAACACAATGGAGACCATTTCTTCCTGAGGGAGGATTGATCCAGGTGGATATCGGTGGCCACCCACCTTTTCCAATTGGCTCAAAACAGTTTTCTGGCAATTTTGGTAATTTACTATTTTTAGCAGTTTTTCGGGTCCTGAACTTCTGGAGCTGTTTTGAGGCCCTAAACGACGTTTTTTTGGGAAAACGGGGAGCAACATAAAATCTCCTTCAATGTTTCTCACACAAAAATTGTAGTCCTCGGATAGATCTTTCTTACGAGGTATCGAGGCCCCCAAACGAATATTGTATGCAAAAGTTACGCCCCCGAGAAGTTGATGTATCAACTACCCCCATCGGGGCCCGCAAACCTTTTGGATTTTCATCTTCCGGGGTTAAGGTTTTGGATTTTCCTTATGGTAAAAAGGCCCTTAGAGCCTCATTGTAACTATCATCTTCTTGCGAATGCGAGTAGTCGTCGCATCTCTTCTCAGAGATAAGTTGCCACCATTCTAGCGAGTCTTTCACTCTGTATTTTTACAGTCTTTGTACATTTTCGCTCATTAATAGAAAATTGTGTATTATTGTATCTCTATGTTTATGGTTTCATATTTGATACATTTATGTTATATTATTGGATATCCGCGATATCTCTATGCATTTCTTTATTTTATCTCCACTCTCATTTCGTGCCAAAAATAATCCGGATCAAACTTACTGTGAGAAAAATTCCATAGAGGAGTCTCAAATGTTTGAGGTCGAACCCACTTAGGACTCTTTTATGGATGTCGTTAAGGAACAATATTACCCTGTTGGAAACTATGACGACCAGTACACGAGATGGACCACACCGTGTCAAGAGATAGACCAAATAGTGTCAGAGTTCACAAATACCTTCCATACCTTGTGCACCAAGATATGTATCATAGACTCCGAGCGACATCTGGTTCTAAAATACCGTGGAGGTATACATAGGTACATCCAAATAGAAATAGAGTTTTTGGACATCTCATCATTGGGAGTTGCTTATCAATATGCTATCAAAATCGAGCAGAAATTTAAGTAGCGAAATAAGTGGGACTTCATGGTTGCAAATACACAACAATGAAAGTATGGTAAAGGTACCCCTAACTCACAAAACAACCAACCTCAAGACAACCAATCCAAGCCACAGGAAAAGAATGGTAATGAGAATATGAAGGACATTGGAAAGTGGTGCGATTTCCACAAAATCCCTTGGCACAACACCGATGGATGTCGCTTGAAACAATCATTGGTGGCTGACCTCAAAGAAAAAGAGTTGAACCCCGACTCATAATCTGATTCAAAACACAATAAAATGAAACATATCATCGATGCAGAACCCGCTACTACCATCGCAACCACAAAAATCCAATCAGAAGAACCATATGAGCCCAAGGAGGGGGAGTTCCTCTTCCATTCACAAATGTGGGTGAAGGGGACCCCATTGCATTTCATTGTTGATAGAGAAAGCCCAAAATAAACTAATCTCAGTAGAGGCCATCAAGTAGTTGGAGTTGTCGACAACACCACACCCACAACCTTATAACATTGGGTGGCTTTGTCATGGATGAGATCTCTGTGTCAGCCAACAGTGTCGCCTGTCCTATGTCATCAAGCCCTTAAAAGATGAGGTACTATGTGATGTTTCCCTATTGGAAGTCTATGATGTTCTTTTAGGAAAATCATATATGTGGAAACATCATTGATGTTTATGAGTCTCAGCCCTATAATGTCATTGTTACTCTGGGGGGTCATCTTTACAGGGTACCATAGGTAGTTCCAACTACTGCCATTTCATTGATATCAACAAAACAACATTGCAAAGTAATCTCTCATACCACAAAGTTTAGCCTCTTCACGATCCAGTCAGAAGGTGAACAAAAAGTCACTGCGACCACTATAACCTCAGCCCAAGACCTTTCTATCCAACAAAAGTAGGTAGAAAAGATTGTAGAGGAGAACAAATATATTTTTGCTTCACCTACGGGATTGCATCTGCATTGCCAAGTCAATAAAATGCATAATAGAGCCCTTCATAGCTATATTGGTTGCAACCCTTTTTAGGTGTTCTTGGGGTTCCAACCATTAGCCCCCATTGATATAGCTCTTCATGTTGCATCTTCACCAACATAGTCCTCCCACACTCAGGCCAAGGCAGATCATGCAACCAAATTTGTTGAATGTATCCAACCCCTCCAACAATAGGTTCATGACATCCTTCAACAGGCTAATGCCAAGTACAAGCAGGACAATATCTTCAGCAAGGCAGGTGGCTCACCAAGGTTCAAATTTAGCAAAATCTTCCCCATATCCCTCAGGAACTTGACGCAATGGGGACCATTGCTTCCTAAGGGGGAGGATTGATTCGGGTGGACATCAATGGCCACACACCTATTCCATTGGCTCACAACATAGTTTTCCATCTTGACAGTTTTCTACGATTTTTTCAAGTCTCAGACTTTTAGGGCCATTTTGAGGCCCTAAACGACATTTTTCAGACATTGGGGGGGCCGCGGGTTTCCAATGACATATCGTAGTCAAAAGTTGTAATTCTCAAATAGTTCTTTCCAACAAGCTATGTGTGCCCCAAATGGAGATCGTATGCAAAAGTAACGCCCCCAAGAAGTTAACGTATAAACTAATCACATTAGGGCCCACAAACCTTTTGGTGTTTCATCTTCTAGGGTTAGGGTTTTGAATGTTTGGGGTTTTCTCATTGACGCTTTATGTTAAAATACCTTTTCAACCTCATTGTAATGATCTTCTTGTGAATGCACGTAGCCATCACATCTCTTCTTGAAAATAAGATGCCACCATTCTAGCAAGTTCATTTCACTCAATATATTTTTTTTGCAGTCTTAAAATATTTCATTCTTTAATAGAAATTGACTATTATTATATCTCTGTGTTTCTATCATATTTATGTGTTTCATTTTGTTCCTCCATAAATCTAGATCAAAAGGAAAATTTGGCTTATGTAATATGTTAGGAACCAAAAGAGTTTAGTCACAATATGCATCGTGTCATGAGGAATGACCAAATTGGTGTGATACAGTGTGGGGGAAAGCTAATTTCTACACGATGCAAAAAGACATTTTTGGACAAAAACTTTCGAATTTTTTTCTAAGTCTACATAGCTTTTTTTGTCACGATGATAAAAACTTTGAGGTGGTGTGATGTATTGCATAGAAAGAATATTTTATGCAATGTGATATGTCGTGACAAAAATAAATTCGAGTGTGATATGGTGTGTTGCAGCAAAATTATATTTCTGTGGCCAAATCATTTTGAGTGCGATACGACACAAGCTAAGAAACATTCTAATGATGTGACGAAGAAAAGTTTGCCTTAGAAAAATGAAGAAAAAATTTAAAAGTTTCCCTTTGTCATGGAGAATGAAAGTTTATAGCGATGCGATGTGATGTGTCGTACGAGAGAAAAATTTTGGTCCATGCGACACATCACAAGGAAGACAAGTTTTGGAAGATGTGATATGTTGAGACAAAAAAATATGAGGTGTGATACATGTTGTGTTGCAGAAAAAGTTAAATTGGGTGTGATACGTCTAAGGAAAGGAAAGTTTTGCATGATGCGAAAATACAGTTTTGAACAAGTTTCTTTTAGAAAAAATTCCAAGTGAAAAACAGGCTTTCAAGAGGAAAATATTAATGCACATCTTCACATTCCTATCAATGCATAACTTGACTTCATATTGGTGATTAAAATTGACTTTAGCCTAAAGATTAAAGTAACTTGAACTTGTCGACAATAAATCACTTAGTTCAAAACAAGACTTAGGGATTAGAAAATTTTGGTTCTCTTTTAGGAAAAATATGCTTTCAAAACTAAATGATATGCAAGAAATCATTAAAACTACGATGCAAAAAATTTACTTGCAAAACTTAAAGAAAAAGTGGTACCCATTTTTTTTTTTTTAAAGTGTGTTGTGTACTCAATACACTTTATAGCACATGAAAATTTATTGTTTGATTATTGCACTAAGAGAAGTGAGATGCACTTTATAGCGCAATACAAAGGAGATGTGTAACATAAAGTAATCTAACACTAATAAACGAAAATAAAATAAAATTTGAAGTTATAAACACTAGAAATTCATCTTAACTTCGATCATTTAAGCACATAGAAGTTTGTGTGTCATTTTTTTAATCTCTTTCGTTGATTAATAGATCTAGGGGTAGGATCGATATAATTTGGTTATATAATAATAAAGAAAAGGTGACAAACTTAGTGGTTTCCTTCTGACATCAAAGGGCTTAACACATGTTTGATAGGACAAATTGTCCCAAGTCGACATTAATAGGGTACTTTAAGTTACTTATATAAAGAGCACAAAATGTACAAAAGGACAAAGGATAATTATTGCATCAAGAGAAGCAAGGTACACTCTACTAGCCATGACAATTAAATTTTTAATTATTTCATTAAGAGAAAAGAAGTGCACTCTACAACCCTATAAGAACGAAATATGTAACATAACATAATATAATACCACTAAACCAAAATAAAAAAAAAGTTGAACTTTATAAGCATTGCAAATCCATCTTAAACTTGATCTTTTAATCACCAAGAAGTTTGTGCCTCATTTTTTTATACCTCTTGATGCTTAATAATAAACGATAAACAAATAATAAATAATAATATATATTCTATAATGCTTAGAGATCATTAAATGATATATAATAATAAGAAGTTAAAAAGAAAACAAAGTTAGAACGCATAATCGATAGAGATATGCGTGTGGGCCCTCTGTCTGTGAAAGTCTAGCTCTTACCTACCTCCACAATTGTCCGAAGTTTTAATTATCAAAAAATTCATAAATAGAATAATTAAGAAAACCCCAATCCACGTGGCAGATAAGATTACCACGCATAAGCCGTACCATTTGCCGGCCATCTCCACACCAACCTGCTAATTTGACTGTCTTCGTGATCTCTTGTCTGCAAGCCTTTGTTCACAAATTGGTTTACAAATTGGGATCTAATGGTCGATTGACCGGCTGTTACTCACCGTGGGCATGAGGAGCCTGGTGTCCACTGTCGGGATCGCTGAGGCAAAATCTGCTCCGCGCAGAATCTATCCCTCAATTAAACTGACAATTAGAATAATTCTGTTCTTAATCTAGACAAATCTGTCAACACACGTCTGTTATATATTGAGCTTCAATAGAATCTGATTTATCCTACAAATTACAATTTGTCTCCGACATATTATGGAGTAAAAAAATTGTTTCTTAAAATTATACATATCGTATTCATAAATTGTGAAAGTTTTGGAGATCAATGGATTAATTTGTACAGTGCACATCTACCATTTCAATTTGATGCAATAGTAAATTTCTACAACCGAATTTTACTGAAGAGGAATCCAAAAACCAGGAATTTGTTACACGCCTCCTAACATACCATAATCCAGTGATGGTTGAGGAGATGCAACGCAAGTGGAACTCAATTCAGTGCAGATTCCAAGAGTACTTCAAAAAGCATCAATCCAATCTAAAATTTATGGTGAAACAGTAAATCTGAAATTGTGAACAGCAAAGTCTGAATCCAGTAGCCTTCATTTATGGCCATAACCTTGGGAGCATGATTTGTACATGGATTAGGTAACCTGTCATGAAATCCGAATGATGCCCGGGACCACATGGTCAACCACATTGTCAAAATCCAAGCATCAGACCCAACCCCACGTGCAAAATCAAAGCCAACTAACTCCGATCCGAAAGGGAGAACATCTGAACCTAACACAAAGATGATGGAACAGAGACGACTTACCAAACCCGAGGCGTCTATTTGCTCTGCACTTCTGACAGATGCCATGTGCCATCTGGGTTCTGTGTGAGATCAGGAACAGACCAGATTAGTTGTCTCACAGATTAGCCAGTTTCTCATTTGGGTTCTCTGAATCATTAGCATCAAGAAAAACCCACGACCTTTTCCTTGTCCTTGTCCATTGCCTGAGATGAAGCAGAAGCATCTGAAGTTCTCAATTTAATGAAGAAACATTCTACATCAAGGTCGTATTATTGATATTGGTTCTGTACAGATCTTAATCTAACAGATTGCTGTGACTCTGTATTTTGTGCGTTGTGAGAGAGAGAGCGCAATGGCACAAAATGGGTTCCTAGTTTGTAGTCCTCTAATGGCAGAGACAGTGGAGGAGATGTTGAGCCAAATGCAGCATGCCAAAGACGTTGGTGCAGATTGTATAGAGATCAGACTTGATTGTCTCAATGGATATGCTGCAACTGATTTGGAGCAGCTCTTGAAGGCCAGAGTCCTGCCTACTATAGTCACATACAGGTATTGCAATTCTGTATTTTGCAGTCTTCTTTTGATTCTAGCTCTCCTTAATGAGCTGCTTATGTTTTTGTTGTGGTCTGAAGTACAAATCTAGATAATGGCATTCACATTTCTAGTTAAGGATTATGTATACACGATTCAGGTGCTGGAGTATTTTAGTTGTATTCATAATTTTCTCTGGATCACATGTATAGTCCTATGAGACACTGATTTCTCTGTGCATAAACTACCTGGTTAATGCATGTATGTAGCCGAAGCCTATTGCGCAGTCCAGGTGTGGCGTGCCCAATACACCCAGTCGTAGGAACCTGCAGCTCCTTTGTAAGATAAATGAGCTAATTGCTCAAATAATCACACGCTCTCAGACAGCACGTAGAACCAAAATCAAAGCACAATTGTAAGGGCAATAGTCTACTCATTCTCATTAATCAGACTAAAGAAACATTTTCAAATCACAATTGTAAGGGCAATAGTCTACTCATTCTCCTTAATCAGATTACGAAAACATTTACAAATCACAATCTGTCATGCTTTTCTTCTGTCACACTTTCCTTCATTGTGCTTGCCTGTGTTGCGCATGTTTTTACTTGGAACTTGAGATGCTATCACATATGCACCTGCGCAACAAGGGGAAGAGGCTCAACATCATTATCACTAAGTTCGACTCTCAGAAGCACTGCCAACTCCTGCTTAAAATTCCTCTAATCCTCTAATCCCCCAAGTTAAAAGGGGAAGGCACCTCCTAAAAAGTAATTTTATATTGATGTTTCCTGCTTAGCTAAATTACATTTGGGCTGCCCAAAGGATTATATAGCATGGCACAGGCAATACTTCAATCATGTTTGGCAGCATGTTGTTAGGCTTATTTCTCTCAGTCAAACCCGTGGGACAACTGCATCAGAAAAAGAACTCATTAGATTTGCAATCGTTGTCGTTAATCTCGGTTTCATATTTAGACCGATAAAATCCCATTGATTAAGAGACTAGGTGTGATCATTGGATGATTTTGAAAGTATCTTCTTGTTATTATGGCCGGGTGTCAGAGCTACATAATCTTGACAAAATAGACACAACATCAAGGTAAAGCTCTTAGTTTCATACTTTCACGTTATCAAACAAATGAGCAATGACAATATATGGCGAGTGTTCAGTAAATAGATTGCGTTATGTTGGAACTTGGAACCAGTTCGAGTTCTCTCAGTCTGTTAGGATTCCCCTCGTGGCTATGACAGAGACAAGCGGGTCAACGCATTATTATTCTGACAAGATAAACAGGGAGATACGRACAGARCATTCAACTTCATGTTGTTAAACGATTRCACAATAAAAACAAARGCCTTGACTAAATGTTCTRCCTTTTTTGTTAWTTTGGCTATTTTGGCTGGAATTGTGGGATGTAAATTTCCACAAAATSAYTATTTTTTGTTGTTTAAATTGTATTTCTGAATGTATAAATGGTTTCAGTGTGCTAAAAAACCCTAGAACACTCTGATTATACAAACTTAATCAGTTAAATCTGCARATCCAACCATTCCTCACCAGATTTTGGGCAAAAGAACCAAAAGATAAAACGTTTAAACTACGTTTAAAAACAAATGGCTACTGCTRCYGATAAATTAAATGAGGCTATGTCCGAACTAGGTTCAAATCTTGTGGTGTGTTAGGATTCCTCTTGTGAATTTTGCTCAGAAGAGGCCATGTTTGATCCCGGGACAACTTGAACAAAGTACGTTCTTCCTATCCAAGGCCAAAGAAGTCCAGTTTGCAGAAAATATGGGTTGAAAGTATGTTAATATATCCTCTTCCAAATTCAATTGTTTTTAAGGGCTTTATTGCTTTATTCATCTTCATCTGCCCAGCGGATTGTCTCATCTTGTTGCGTCTTAAGAAGTACTTACCCCAGAATGTAGCAGGTCTAAACTATAATGGGGATGCATATCTAATGTATATATGCCAAAGGACTTATCTTTTTGCTGGTAGCTTCCAGGCAAAAAGGTTTTGTCTCAAGGTCTTGCATTCATCTCTTCCTTGGGCTTGGGTTCAAGGGGTATCTGTTCAGCTGAAGTTGCCTCAGAGCCCTGATGAACACTTAGAAACTCCTACGTTTGAGGGGTTATCTTATTCAGCTAAAGTTGCCTCAGAGGTTAATGAACAGCTTGAAACTCTGTAAACTCACCCATGAACCAACCCACTGGTGTGTGTAAATTGTTTTTAAAAGGAAACATTAAGAGACTTTGAAGATTGAAAACATATAATTTATTAAAAAATCAAAACAATATGATTCCTGTCCTATTAAATAATAATCTGTAATTCTTACATTGGCTAATATGGTGCCAAGGTGAAGCTAACGAGATGTTACTTCTAATTCTATTTTATTCTATATTTTTTCGCTTTTATGGTTAGGATTTTCCATTCTCTAATAAATAGGGAAATTGTAGTAACTCGTGTGTACTAGGTGATTGAGGCCCATACTCCAAAGTGTTTGCCCTTCTTTCAAGGCACCCTCCCTCCATCATTTACCGGGAAAGAGCAGTAGAGGCCTTTCATGATCCTACCGGGATGGGAATGGGAAGGGGGAAAGAGGAGAACGGGAGCCGAGACGGCCTCTTTCTTTCGCCAATCATTATTCAACCGGGATGGGTAGGATAGGGTATCGGGCCTTTCCTTGGTAGCCTTTACTTTATCAATTCATTAGGAAAAGGGCCAGCCCCGCAGGAAAACGAAAAAGAATAAAAAGAGTAGTAGGATCCATAGAGGAGGAGTAGCCCATACTCCAAAGTGTTTTCCCTGCTTTCAAGTTACCCCTCTATAATTACCGGGAAACAGCAGTAGTAAGAGTAGTAGAGGTCCTTCATGATCCTACCGGGATGGGAATGGGGAAAGAGGAGATCGGGAGCCAGGACGGCCTCTTACTTTCGCCTATCATTACCTGACCGGGATGGGTAGGATAGGGTATCGGGCCTTTCCTTGGTGGCCTTTACTTTATCAATTCATTAGGAGAAGGGCCAGCCCCGCAGGAAAAAGAAAAAGAATAAAAGGAGTAGTAGGATTCATAGAGAAGGAATAGCCATTAGGAGGGGGAAGAGAAGGAAGGGGGATTTTCATTACAATGATGTATTTGAGGACAGAAGGGGAATCGATCTCTGCAGCATTCATTTAGGGGCCAACCCTTAGCTGGAAGAAGTAAACCCTCGATCTTCTCATCTGTCCATGTACCATATGTAGTGTATCATCTCTTTTCTTTATAATGAAAATAAAATCAATTGAGCCTACTGTAACACATCCACTATCATAATTTTTAAAAATTTTGGGTTAATCTCCCATACAAGAGATTTCTCCACAAACCCGTATTAGTGAAATGCCAATCCCTGACTCTATACCAGGATTCGGGGTTCTTCTATCGGGGTTTGGCGCCTTTCAATGTCACGGCGCACCAGTCCTCTGNATTCTCGACGCGCCTTTACGCTGGCTAGCCCCCTTGGCTATACCATGGTCCATATGACCACTTACCATATGACTGCAGCCGTATAACCTCCCATCGGGGTTTCGGCTTTTATGATGACACAACACACCTATACCCGGGACTTGCGATGTCCCGATCCCCGATTTCCTCTGGATGCTCGACACGTGTCCCTTGGATCAAGGGCTTATAATGGTGTCGGGAATTCGCATATCGCGGTTTCGTAATGCGAGGGTTTCATGTCTTTGAAATCCCCGATACACCGATTCCCGATATGCCGAACTCCGACTTTCTGGGATCTCTCGCCACGCGTCCTCGCTGATGGACGGTGCTGATCCCGTCGGGAAATCGCGGATCGCGATTTCCTGTTGCACCAT
>JZKD02S1935373.1:0-19810 GCA_000966675.3 Picea glauca | reverse complement strand
ATCTGTCATTTTTAAGAATGTAGAGGCAACGACAGCAATAGTAAACTCCAAGATTGATTGATATGTTTTAATCCCATGATTTGAGGTATGATCTTTTTCAAGTTTAGCATGATTTCATCACTCTCAAATTAGGATATATTATTTGATTGGATGGATTGCCTTTCTTATGAAGATTAATTTGTTTTGTTTCTTGAATAAAATATGATTGTAGTTGTAATTATAACTAGCTATAGATTCTGTAGCTAGTTAGAAAAAATTTGAATTGCTTGTTTTGATGATTGAAAATACATCTAAAATCTTCTTATTTTTATTTGTTTTCAGGAAATCATGATTTTCAAAGAGATTTGAAGCACTATTTGAATCTCCCAGCCATACCATCTTTTTTGTTTTTAGTAAATATATTAGACTGTTGGTTTTTTTTTTTATATCAAGTAAAATCAGGGCGGTTGCATCCCCCACATTTTTGGAACAGATTTGATGTTATCAACAGGAAATTTTTTGTTCCTGGAACCTATATAAGCATGTTATGTTGTAAACATGAGATCATCTCTGCTTGGGGCAAGACTATGGATTTTTCATTTACAAACTTGAATGAAATATAATACTGGTTACAGCTTTAGCTTTTCCATATTATGGTTTTATTCAAGTTATGATTGTTTCAATTTGCAATTAGATTGTGATTGCTTTCGCTGTCATGGTTTACTACAAGTTGGTATGATAAAAATTCATATGTTATCTATGTTTATGTTCCAGATTTAACACACAACAATCATTTTGTTCACACTTAGATTAATAGATTTATCTTCATCATTTGTTGAACATTTATACACAAGTTCTCACAGCAGGATTTATCTTAATGTGGCTGCCTGTGAAATTATGAGATTGTTGTGATCGTATCTCTTATATGTTCTATCATTCGAATCCCATTATTATTGCTTCACATTTATGAGAAGCAATTGTAGGATCTGTTGCGGGTTTACCTCATCGGACAAAGAGATTGGATGTTGCACACTGAACAAATATTGGATACGATAACAGGTTAGTTTGTTAGTTTAATTTCATTAGTCTAATAAATACAGAGATTTCCTGTAGTTAAAACATCTTCTACTATCTGTGATTTCTACTTTCAATTAAACAGTTTGATATTTCCATTTCTCGGTTATTAACATTATAAGGAAATAAATCAAAAAGATTAAATAGCTTTACTATTGTTTAAAAAATCAATTGATAATTCGATTTTCGTGGATTTAGATTAAAATTCATATTGTGTACATATTATATATATATATTAGAAATAGAATCAGTTGTATATATTGTACATATAATAAGTAGAGTTATTTTATAAATATTAGGTAGTAAACTGTAAATATATATTAGATCTATATATAGTTTTCAGTGATTACTATTCATCAAAGTTATTACATTTCCTTTAGTTTTTTTTTCATTTTCTTTAGGACTTAGATTGGCCAACGGAGCCGCTAAACCCGTCAGAGTGGATTAATCCAAACATCTTGGGTTAATTAGACAACCCTGGACCGGATTCACTCCTCCAATTGACAAGCGTTCAATTTCACCTGTCAACAGGTCGTCACCTATTCATCCAGGCTCATGGCCTAGAACCTAGTGATTTTGGGTTTGGCCATCCTTCCTACCACTTTGTCCCAGTCCTGGGAATTTTCCATGAATACTTCATCTTCAAATTTGTCGTGGGTGTATGACCAACATGACAACATTTGTGAAGCATGTTGCAATACCAGGCCCTTTGGATCATGCTTGCAGAATTGGCCTGTTTGGAACCAGAACTTTAGCTAGCTCAACCCTTCTTGTTTGGCTTGAGTTGTATCTTTAACCAAGTAGAAAACTACATGGAAACCATAGGGAATGAATGCCCGCTTCTTGTCCTTGACCAGGGTGGCGTTGTATCCTTGCAAAATGGTTTGATAACATATTTATCCCACTACAAGATGGTCTAGGTCATGCGATTGTAGGAGATGTGGTGCTCTGATGGCCCTGAACATCCTGATCTAGGTGTTGCGCTCATTCAAGTACCAATGGACTACTTTGGAAATCATTTTCTTGGCAACAACCAATAGTCTTGGGCATTCCTTCTTAAAAACAATGAAGTAAATTTGTGCGATGAATTCATTGCATATGAGGAAGTAATACCTTTTATACCTGTTCTCCCATAACACACTGAAATATACGTGGACCAGGAGCTCTACGACATGCCAACTCAGATTCATGGTGGTGAAGATGTTTCTGGCACACATGACATCAAGAAAATATGAAGCCATGTATAAAATTGGTGTCTCTCCTTCCTTCGACGTCTGATCTTGTTGTATGCATATGATTAGTGTTTTAGAATTTATCGCTCCCCAGTTGAAGCTGCTCCCAGAGATCGACACTTTGTAAGCCAAGGGCATCCACACCTCTGAAAATCTAGAGCAATCCTTCTCTACATATAATCAAAAAATGAGAGCCATCAAATAGATGTATGGCTCCCTCAAATTGGTTGTACAGTACTAGCCAGTGCTCTAGTTGGTGTATTTCTTGTCCTCCCTCCACCATGAGGCCATCACCCGGCTAGTGTCATGGTGCTCATAGAACTTCACGACAAAAGTTGTGTTTAGTCACTCCTCATGGTTTCTAAACTTGTATTACTTCTGAAATTCCAACGGTAAGAACACTCTGACACACCCACCATTGTCATCATTGATCAAACATTTTTGTGTGTCTATGTGGTTGATGAGACACTTTAGGACTTCAATACAAGGAAAAATAGGGGTTCTGCGCGCCACCATATGCAGGTACAACCGTCAGATGTTCAGGAACACTTCGTCATTGAGAAAGCTTACATATGGATCACTACGTGGGATATATTCAGGGTATTCCTCCTAACTGATTTTGTTGAAGAGTTCTCCCCACTATGGGAGTGCCATATTGGACCTCGTTCTTGCCTTTGTATGTCTAAAGGTCGGAGGCTGAATAAAAACCTTCTTCGTTGTTGTTTTGATGGTAGTTTTTGGTCTCAGTGTGTATTCCAATCATTTTGCAACCCCTAGAGAGGATCCTTCCCCTACCTATGGTTCTTTCATCTTTGGTGCCCTCGACGAACGTCTAGTGGTTGGATTTCTTGGCGGCATTGTTACTACAAATAAAAATAAAATTTTAGAGACCGTGTAAAGAAAAAAACCAAATAAAAAAATATATGAACTACAACCATGTAAAATCCATAGAATTGGACACATACCTATAAATCTTGCTAAAACTGGTTATTTTGATACTCACGGGATCTTTACAACCTCCAAATTACACATCTTGCTTCTTTATATTCTCTGAATTTCCTTGCGAACAGAATGATTTCGTTTACAACAACTCGAGATAATTTAAAACAAGGAAGAACTTACCATGTCGCATCAACCATTCAATTTAGGTGATGAGTGAAATTTAAACATATCTTCCGCCAAATCACCATAACTTAAATTCATTGTAGGTTGACGGTGGAGGCATGGGGGGATGATTTGGTCTATCGGTGATTTCAAATGATTGTTTTTATTGGTGCATGAGGTAGAAACTAATGCAGGATTTGGTATTAATTAGCTCCTTAAATGCCCAAAATCTGATCGTATCCAACGCTAAAAGGTCCCATCATGTCTCTCTCTCAGTGGGTGGATCGGGGATCGGGGATGTGTTATGAACGTTTTTGTTGATGTACTTCTGCAAAAATCTATGATGCCTATCAATATATGTTGGCACAGGGGTAGACCCAGGGTTCAATGCTACAACAATGCACCAACACAACCCTAACTACTGGCCCTTTTGGAAACACCTGCGAAGCAGATGAAGTCACACCTGAGGTAGAGGTAGGGGTGGTTGTAGGACTCAGATGTCTACAACCTTAGCTGGGACACAGATCTATGATTCTAACACTCAACAAAGCACTAAACAGTTAACATTCATCAATATTCAATCTCAGTTACAACACAGTTAAACCCTAATTACAGAGGATCATAGTATTCATTCAAATCTAGCATCTAGAAGCACTTATCACGATGGAACAGATCATATCTAGTAGATTCAAGAACTAAGCACATGTATATAAGTCAAATCTAACATTCATCCATTAATCACTAAGAACCAACAAATCATTCATCTATATTAAAGCACTAAGCATATTAAGATATAAACACATCAACACATCGCACAAAGCAGATAAACACAACATATATGTGGTTCACCCCCACCCTAGGGCTACATCCACCAACTCTTATCTTCTTTATTATCTTCTTCAATTAGTTACATGCACAGAGCCTCGAAAACCCTACTCTGTAGAGGACAGGATATCTGTGCAGCTTGCTAGATCCTCCTTCCCCGAGTAGATCTAAGCACACAACCTTCCTCAATTTCTTGCAATGAAATGCACTTAGCTCTGCAAGTCTCATACAATATGCACAACGTGCTTACAAATCTTGATCACACAGATCCAACTATAGCACTTAGCCATTCATATCTCTATATCTATATTCTCACTACATCACCTTAGCATCTATTTATACATAAAAAATAGGCCTAAGCATGGGTAAACCCATGGGCTGACATTCCCATACCCGTTACATAATCCCAAATCCCAAAAAGGGACCTAAAAGGGGTCGATATCCCATGATCTCCGATTCATCCTACACTCCGCCTTCGACATCCTGTCGAAGTCCCAAAATAGGTCAAACATGACCAAGAATCCTCAAAACTTGGTCAAGGGCCAGCAGGCCCCCAACACTCAACTGTGACTCGTCTCGAGTCACTCTGATCTGACTAGTTCTTCTTCAAAAGCCTCGAGCTTGGCTCGAGCTGCTTCGACTTGTTGTTGTTCCATGGCCTCTCTTTCAGCGAACTCTTGTATGACTGCTTCATTGACAGGTCCCTCTAAGCATTGTTCAGCTACAGTGACAACTTGCTCCAGTTTTTCTCCCCGTCTTTCGATATCCATGAATATTTGGTAAGCCTTATCCTATATAGGTTGGAGTCTCTAAATTACTTCCATAACGTTTCTTTGAATAGTGTGGACCTGCTGCTGGGCAGTGCGTTGCCCCTGGGATCACTTCATTCTTTCCATAACTGACAGGGGCTTCAATTGTGCCTGTATTTTGTTTTCTTGATACTTCACCTCTTGGAGTTGTGACTCTAGTGCCTTCAGTTCTACGTTCTCAGTGACTTTCTTGTAGGTATGGGAACTGCGGTCAATGATTTTCTTACATTCCATGGTAAGGGATTTTATTCTCTCAACTATGCTTCGAGGAGTTGCTTTTCTTTGGTCCCTCATATCCTACGGGGTGATGGGCACTATGCTGAGCTCTAAGTCTATTATTCATTGTTGTAGCTGTTGGATATCTTCTGGAAGTTTCTCTACTTGATGCGTAACTCAGTCTTCTACTTGTAGCTCTAAGCCCATCACAGAGCGGAGTACTCTATTGACTGCTTCATTCACTTCGATTTGCTCTGCGAGAAAATGTTCTCTTTCTTGTTTCATATGTACTTTCTCTTATTCAAAATTTACCTGGAGAGAAACCTTCCCTTTCTCTGCAACTCTGCATTTTTATACAAGTACACCTTGCACTTTCTTCAAGGCTTGGGTAGCTTGCTCTATTTCAACGCTTGAATAATTGCATACAATCCTCTTTTAGACATTACTCTTTCAATCATTAGGTCAGTGAGAATTTATTCGACAATTTTCTCTACAGTGCTAAGCTCGTTCAACATGCACACTCGTGGTTGAATATATTGGGTTCGAAGGGTAACTACTCAATGCATTAGGATGGATGGTGATAGCGCGATGATCACATGTGAGAAATCAACTAGTCTACAGGCTCAGATTCACAGTTAGAAAAAGTGTTCTCGTTGCATGGCATGATGAGATAAATACATAACTTGGAAATGGATCTATTGCAACAGGTGAGAAGCCTTCATTAACTTAGTTTTGTCCATTATGGCGCGGTCCCAACGGTCTAGTGGCGAATTTTCTAATCATAAATTCCGTTCTACCCATTCGGTTTGTCGGTATAATGGTTATACTGTCCCCAACGACTATATTGCTTCGCCATGGTGAAGTGCCATGTGACATAGTGTTGATATCCCGACGAAGTTCCAATTGTCCAAATTTTCCTTCTATGAAGTTCCCTCTAGAACCTTATGTAACTTTTCGATATTAGATCTTTTGTTAATTAGTTTTCTAGCCTTCTTTCTAGTGAGCTTCGTCTCGGTATTCCTTTTTCCATTCTAATTCCTATCTTCTTTTGGCAGAGTAACTTTGCGCTAGTGAGATTCTTTTAGGGGTAATACTTCATCTATATCTGGAATAGGTACTTTAGTCTTCTGTGGGTCTTCTAGTTTTCTTCCTACTTTGACATCCAAGTCTCTGGTTTTAAATAGCTTTGCTCGGTTCTCCTATTCTTCAATCAAGTGTGCGATCATCCTAGTCATGAAATCTTTTAACTCTTGCTTCTTTTGCTCTAAGATTTCTTTTTCTTCTCTTCTGGCCTGATCTCCTTCAATAAAGTGTGCGATCATCCTAGTCATGAAATATTTTAACTCTTGCTTATTTTGCTCTAAGATTTCTTTTTCTTCTCTTCTGGCCTGATCTCCTTCAATCAAAGGTTTTCCTAGTAACATATCAAATGGAGTGTTGTTTTCAATAAATTTGACAACTTCAAATTCTTCCTCTGTCGAAGTTCCATTGGAATTCATAGATGTGTGGGTAATTCTTCCACATAGGGTTATCAACTTTCCTTTGAATAATCCTATTCCTCCCAATCAAGGAATCATAGCAGGCTTTCCTAGAATTTCCCAAGTTCTTTCTGTCATGATATTCACCTGTGTTTCCTCATCCAGAACAAAGTCAATGTTGAAGTCTCCTATTCTTTCTTCAATGCACTCTTTTTTTTTGAATATCTCTGATAAGATGATATGTCAGTGGTCATTCAGGGTTTCTTTCATCTGAAGCAATACTTTTTCTGATTCTTTCTCAGGTTCTTCCATAATCTCAGTTGTTTGATATTTCTCGTGGTCTTCTTGTCTCATATTCATACTTTCAACCTTAGCAATCATTCTAGGGAAATCCAAAACTTCATGGTCCATAGCTTTGCAATAGAGGCAACTAGGTCTTCTACCAGGGAATTCTTTAGCCATATGTCCCATTTTTCTGCAACTGTAACAAAGGGTTAATCCTCTCTTTCTCTTTAATTATCCTCATCCTTTCCTACACTACGCACTAGGATCATGGTAGTTAACCTGTAAAAAATTATTTCTAGGATCCTGCATCCATTTGTTAGTCCAAACATTCTCTCTATGCATAGGTATACCATATCTTTCACTATTCTTATCAGATATACTCATACCAAATATTCTTTCATCTATCAGTGCCCTAGTTTTCAAGCTAGGACAAATATTATCAAACATACCTAGATCCTTACATTAGAAAAAAAAAAAAATCCACTAATCTTATCTTCAACAGAGCACAAATCTTCTAGATCTAAAAAGTTTTACTATTCTTACCTCTATCAGAGCAAAGAGCTTGCAGATATTACCTCTTTTCTTCAGATTGGGATTTTTTTCTTAGCATAGAGCTTCACATATCGAGTAGAATACTACGCACTAGTGACAAATCAACCCATAGATATTTCACAGTTTCAAGTTAGATCTTCGCACAAAGATTTTTTTTCCTCAGCTCCCAGTAATCACAGTTTCAAGTCCCGACAACAGAGCCATTTTTTGGCATAGGGGCAGACCCAGGGTTCAACGCTACACAAATGCACCAACAAAACCCTAACTACCGGCCCTTTCGGCAACACTTGTGAGGAAGATGAATTCTCACCCAAGGTAGAGGTAGGGGTGTTTGAAAGATTGTTGGCCCTTTACCAAGTTTTGGGAGATTCTTGGTCATGTTGTCCTATTTTGGGACTTCGATAGCCTGTCGAAGATGGAGCGCAAGACAAACCATAGATCACAGGATCTCGACCCCTTTTTTGTTCCTTTTTTGGATTTGGGAATATGTAACGGGAATGGGATGTCGGCCCATGGGTTTACCCATGTTTAGGCATATTTTGTATGTATAAACAGAATGCTAAGCAATGTAAGAAGTAGTTGAATAGGATGCAAGTGTTGTGCAACTTGGCTAAGTGCTAAGAGTGGGATCTGTGTGATCAATATTTGTAAGGATTTGTGCATACTATATGAGACTTGCAGAGCTAAGTGCAAGTCATTGTAAGAGACTGTGAAGTCTTTGTGTTGCAATTCAAGGAAGGAGGATCTAGTGAGCTACATAGATTTMTTGTCTTATGCAGTGTAAGGKTTTTTGKCTTTGTGCATGTARATGACTGATTGAAGCTAATAAAAAAGAAGAGTTGGTGGACATAGCCCCAGGGTGGGGGTGAACCATGTAAATACTATGTTATTCTGCTCTRTGTGATGTTCTGATGTGTTTATGTGTTATGTGCTAAGTGGTTTGATATAGATAGATAGATCTATTKATKCTTTGTGCTTATGATGAATCTAKATGCTAGATATGACATCTGTGAACTTTCTTAGTGCTTGAATCTACTAGATCTGATCTAATTCCTTTGCTAAGTKCTTATATAMTTTAGATGAGGGTGAATTTTTCGATGCTCTATTTTCTCTGTGGAGTAGATATTGGTTAGATAATGATGAAMTAATTGTTCTAAGTGYTCTATTAAGTGTTATAATCATAGATCYGTGTCCYAGCTAAGGTTGCATACACCTGAGTCCTGCAACTACCCTTKCCTCTACCTYRGGTGAGACTTCATCTTCTTCGTAGGTGTTGTCAAAAGGGCTGGTAGTTAGGGTTTTGTTGGTGCGTTGTTGTAGCATTGAACCCTGGGTCTGCCCCTGTGCCAACAAATGGTTCCTTTGTCGAGACCTAAAACTGTGATTGCTGAGAATTGAGGAAGAAGAAGCTCTATGCAAAGATTTGATCTGAAATTGTGCAAGCTCTGTGCTAAGGAAAAGAAGTCTGGTCTGAAGAAAAGAGGTAAGATATGAAAGCTTTGTTCCCTAAGAAAGGTAAATGTGAGAATTTTTGATTAAAAGAGGTAAGATCTGGAAGCTTTGTGCCCTAAGAAAGGTAAAAGTGAGAATTCTTTATTAAAAGAGGTAAGATCTGAAAGCTCTGTGCTCTGATAAAGGTAAAAGTGAGAATTATTTATTAAAAGAGGTAAGATCTGAAAGCTCTGTGCTCTGATAAAGGTAATAATAGTGAAAGTGTTCTATATCTGAAAGCTTTGTGCTTTGTAGAAGTAAGATTATTGGAAATTTATGTTTCAAAAGTATGAATCTAGGTATGTTTGATAGATTTTTTCCTAGCTTAAAAACTAGGGTATTAACAGATGAAAGAAGATTTGAGAAGAGTAGATCTGATAAGAATAGTGAAAAATATGTTATACCTATGCATAGAAAGGATATTTGGACTAATAAGTGTAGGTATGATCCTAGAAATAATTTTTTGTTGTTTAGCTACCATGATCCTAGTGCACAGCATAGGAAAGGCTGGGGATCATTTAAAAGAAAGAGAGGATTAACCCTTTGTTACATTTGCATAAAACATGGACATCTTGCTAAGGAATTCCCTAGGAGAAGACCTAGTTGTCTTTGTTGTAAAGCTATGGACCATGAAGTTTTGGATTGCCCTAGAATGATTCCTAAGGTTAAAAAAATGAATATGAATCAAGAAATCCCTAAGGTAGATCCAAAAACTAAGATCATGACATAATCCCAGAAAGAATCATAGAGAGTATTTCTACAAATAAGAGAAACCTTGAATGACCATCGACATGTCAACTTATCAGATATCTTCAAAGAAAAAGAATTCCTTGAAGCAAGAATAGGAGACTTCGACGTTGACTTTTTTCTGGTTGAGGAAACACAAGTGAATATTATGACAGAAAGAACTTGGGAACTTTTAGGAAAGCTTGCTATGATTCCCCATTGGGAGGAATAGTATTATTCAGAGGAAAATTGATAACCTTATGTGGGAGACTTTCCAAGCTACCTATGACTATCAATAAATCTTCAATAGAGGAATATTTTGATATTGTTAAATTCAATAAGAACAACGCCCCATTTACCATGCTACTAGTAAAACCTTGGATTGAAAGAGATCATCCCAGAAGGAAAGAAGAAGAATAATTTTTAGAACAAAAGAAGTAAGAGTTAAACGAATTCATGACTAGAAGGATCACACACTTGATTGAAGAACAAAAGAATAGACCAATACATTTAACACCAGAAACCTGGATGTTGAAGTTGCTAGAACACTAGAAGAACCACTGAATATTGAAGTACCTATTCTAGATGAAGAAGAAGGGTTACCCTTGAAATTTAAGAAAGAATCTCAACAATGCGAAGAAACTATGCCAAAATAAGCTAAGGATCAAAATGGAAAAAAGCACACTAAGACGAAGCTCATTTGGAAGAAGGCTAGAAATCTATGTAAGAAGAGAGATAATATCAACAAGTTGCAGAAGGTTCTAGAGGAAACTGCGCAGAAGCAAAATTTGCAAAATTAATTGCAGGGAAGTTAGTACAGAAAAATCGACCCACCCAAGTCACTGGTTTTGTATTCGACCTCGCAGGGAAGCGTGCAAAAGGACTTCATATGAACTGGGAGAAGTACATGGTGAAATGATTAGAACTCAACTGCAGAGAAGCCTAGGATCAAGGGTATGAATTTCATTTCAGTTGGCTATTGATCCTGATCGCTTTTATTGCTTGGGAGATGTCGGAAGGTGCGACCTTTCCGGACATCGAGCCTTTCGAACCATTGGCCACGAAAATCAGTACATTGTGGTACTCAAGAGATATGAATAAACGGTGGTAGTCCAATGTTGTTTTTCATACCTATTAAAACTAGTTGAAGAAAACCATCCAGTCTGAGCCTCGCATCACTCTAAACACTCTACACCGGTTCAGGCCCTTGATGAATTTTAGCGCAAACCGACATTTTATTTACATCACAGTGTGCACTGACGAACACAAGCAACAACTCCAATCCTACTATAAGCTAATGGAGGAGGACTTGGAAGAGATCACCAAGGATTGTTCGGTGGACCTCCTTATTCCATCAGACCCTGCGGAGATATCTGACATCAATAACCCATAAAATGCGCAGGATACGCCTAGACCTAGTAGTACAAAGAAAACTGAAGAGGTTCAGGATTTAGAAAGTGCATCTGTGAAGACTACTTCCATCTCACCAGACCATGGAGGTGATGGTGAAGAGTTGAATGAAAAAGAGGTCGAGCAGTAGTAGGGTGACGAGGCTGATCCACTGAAGAAAAGGAAAGTTTCACCTCTAAAACCTTCCTCCCGGATGAAATCAAAGGCCAACATGACCAAGATGAAGACCATCCTCACCTTTGATGACTTCGAATTCCTCATAGAAGCCCTACAAGATGCTTCGCTGGAAATAGCAAAGAAACAAGAAGAAAAGAAATAGGAGTTGTATGATTGAGTTGAGACTGAAATCGGAGGACTACAACAAGCCCTACAGTCCAACCACGCAGTCCCCACTACGCCGGGAGAGCCATAATTGGGATATGAGCCAGCTCAACTTCACCGCTTAGCTGATACAATCGAAGTCCGTCTTCGATGAGCACAGGAAGAAACAACACAAGCCACCTAAGATTTGACACAAGTACAAGGGGTACTAGTAGAGCAACACAGTGCTGCAGAACAACAAAAGATTTCTCTCCAAGCAAAGTTTGATGCAGAAAAAAAACAGCTATAACAAGAAAAAGAATAGTTTCTCAAGGAGAAGCTCGAAGTAAAGGAAGTAGTCAATAGAGCACTTCGCTCTGTGATAGTCATAGAAGTAAATACTGAAAAGCAAGTTCTACAACAAGTAGCACAACATGAAAAAGTGATCCAGCAGCTACAACAATGCATAGAAGATTTGGAACTACGCGCAGTACCCTAGACCCCTCAAGATGTAAGAGACCAAAGGGAAGAAACCGCCAAGAGCACAGTTGAAAGGCTCAAGGATCTTACCCTGGAATTTAAGAAGCTCACTAATTGTAGTGCCCTAACATATGAACGACTCATTGAGAGTCTAGAATTAAGAGCATTGGAGTCGCAGCTCCAAGAGGCAAAGTATCAAGTCTAAATGATACAGGCCCATCTAGAGTCCCTGTCATCTTTGGAAAGAATGAAGCACTCCCAAGAGAAACACACTACACAACAACAAATCCATACTATCTAGAGAAGATTTATGGAGATAACTAAGAAACTCCAACCCATACAAGACAAGGCCTATCAATTTTTTACATAGGTAGAAGGACAATTAGTAGAGTTAGAGTAAGTTGTCACTACATAAGAACAACGTCAAGAGGGACCTATTAATGATGCAGTCATCCACGAGTTCGCTAAAAAGGAGGTCGTAGCACAACAACAGGTCGAAGTAGCTCAAGGCGTTAAAAGCATAACTAGTCAAACCAGAGTGACTCAGGATGAGTCACAGGTGAGTGTTGGGGGGCTGTTGGCCCTTGACCAAGTTTTGGGAGATTCTTGGTCATGTTGACCTATTTTGGGACTTCAACAACCTGTTGAAGACGGAGCGCAAGATGAAGTAGATATCACAAGATCTTGGCCCCTTTTTGGGTCCTTTTTTGGATTTGGGAATATGTAACGGGAATGGGATGTCGGTCCATGGGTTTACCCATGTTTAGGCCTATTTTGTATGTATAAATAGAAGGCTAGGCAATGTAAGAACTAGTTGAATAGTGTGCAAGTGTTGTTCAAGTTGGCTAAGTGCTAAGAGAGGGATCTATGTGATCAAGATTTGTAAGGATTTGTGCATATTGTATGGGACTTGCAGAGCTAAGTGCAAGTCATTGTAAGAGACTGTAAAGGCTCTGTGCTGCAACACAAGGAAGGAGGATCTAGCGAGCTGCACAGATCTCCTGTCTTATCCAGAGTAAGGGTTTTTGGCTTTGTGAATGTAGATCACTGATTGAATCTATAAAGAAGAAGAGTTGGTGGACATAGCCCCGGGGTGGGGGTGAACCATGTAAATACTGTGTTATTATGCACTATGTGATGTTATGATGTGTTTATGTGTTATGTGATAAGTGCTTTGATATAGATAGATAGATCTATTTATGCTTTGTGCTTATGATGAATCTGAATGCTAGATATGACATCTTTGAAATTTCTTAGCGCTTGAATCTACTATATCTGATCTAATTCCTTTGCTAAGTGCTTCTATACATTAGATCAGGGTGAATGCTATGATGCTCTGTTTTCTCTGCGGAGTAGATATTGGTTAGATAATGATGAAATAATCGTGCTAAGTTCTCTATTAATTGTTATAATAACATAGTTGTGTCCCAGATAAGGTTGTAGACACCTGAGTCCTGCAACAACCCATGCCTCTACCTCAGGTGAGATTTCATCTGCTTCGAAGGTGTTGCTGAAAGGGTCAGTAGTTAGGGTTTTGTTGGTGCGTTGTTGTAGCATTGAACCCTAGGTCTGCCCCTGTGCCAATAAGGAATCATATGTCTGCAACCTTAGCTAGGACACAAATTTGTGATCCTAACACTCAACAAAGAACTCAACAGTTAACATTCTTTAATAGTCAATCTCAGTTACAATGAAGTTAAACCCTAATTACAGAGGATCTAATTATTCATTTATATCTATCATCTAGCAGCACTTAGCACGAAGAAAAAAATCAGATATAGCATATTCAAGCACTAAGAACATGTATATAAGTCAGATCTAACATCCATCCATTAAGCACTAAGCACCAACAAATAATTCATCTATATTAAAGAACTAATCATATTAACATATAAACACATCAACACATCGCACAAAGCAGAGAAACACAACATATACATGGTTCACCCCCACCTTGGGGCTATGTCCACCAACTCTTCTCTTCTTTATTAGATTCTTCAATTAATTACATGCACAGAGCCTCGAAAACCCTACTCTGTAGAGAACAAGAGATCTGTTCAACTCATTATATCCTCCTTCCCTGAGTAGATCTAATCACATAACTTTCCTCAGTTTCTTGCAATGACTTGCACTTAGCTTTGCAAGTCTCACACAGTATGCATAAAGTGCTTACAACTCTTGATCATACAGATCCAACTCTAGCACTTAGCCATTCATATCTCTATATCTATATGCTCACTACATTGCCTTAGCATATATTTATACATACAAAATAGGCCTAAGCATGGGTAAACCCATGGGTTGACATTCCCATACCCATTACATAATCCCAAATCCCAAAAAGGGCCCTAAAAGGGACCAAGATCCTGTGATCTCTGCTTCATCCTGCGCTCCGACTTCGACAGACTATTGAAGTCCCAAAATATGTCAATCATGACCAATAATCCTCAAAACTTGGTCAAGGGAAAACAATATCACCATACAATGTTTCCATGGGAAATCTAACTTGGAGGCATGACTCGGACCTAGGGAACCAAGAAAGACTCGGGGTAAAACTAGATCGTACGGTTCTCCAATATGGTAAGGACACGTGGCATTGAAGACCGGTAACCTAATTCACCTATGTTAATCAAAGTCAGGACTTTCATTAAGTTATTCATTCTAAAAAAAAACTTATCTTGTTGATGCCGAAAAATTATCCAGTATCAACAATTGATGATAAACCTATCAAGTTCTTTCTTTGGATTAGCTTCCTCGAAAAAGTCTCGATGCCTAAAACACATTGGGGATTGGGAATATCCTTTAGCATGTTCAGAATGTTTTGTTGAGATCCCTTTAGGTTTTCCCCGATTCTGATAAGCACATCGGGTATCGACTATTGGCTATATCTTTTATTTCTTTGTTAACATCTATTTCCCTCGTGTTTTACCGGTTGTCGAAGGGGAATCAGTTGTCAGCAATATCCTTATGCAATATTTTGAAGCCAACAAAAACTTCCTTTTACCGATCCCCATGGAGATCGACACTTAGTGACTGAGGTTTCCCAAGTGGATCTTTTCCTTCTTTGTATTCCTTTCGATGTCGAATCTGAGCGTGTCGGGTGAAGTGTTTTGGTTGTTGATTATTTATTCAGGTGTTAATGCCTTTTAAGTCATGGGGTTCATAAGTTCAAACAAACATGAATAGATTATGAGAATCATGATAATAAAAAAAGAAAAAAAAATTCTCAATACGAAGTCAAATTAGAAAGTGCAAAGATCAAGTGCTACCAAAAATGTAAAAAAATTGACATGGGATTTTTAGGGTGTGTTGAGTGCTCAATAAATGGTGATTTACTAGGTGAAAGAAGAATATTTGTTCCTACCTCGGCTCGACTGATGCCAAATTTGGTTAAGAACTTAACTAGTTTTTTGTCAGAGCCTCTTTTATCCTTGCATTTTAAATTCCCTAGTTGGTGCATTTTGGCCTGCCTGTGGGGTTTTCAACCTTTATTCCATTTTTGTTTCTTGCAACCCTGACTCAAGCCCCTTTTGAAAAGAGTCTAGTAAATCATTCACTAGCACTAGGCCTTTTAGTCACCCCTATTCACTTGCTACATTGTTGCTCTGCTGCCAGCAAGCATCCATAGCCTCGACGGATTCACCCCGACATCACAGACCTTTATCCACTGCCAGCGAGCATCCATAGCCCCAATAGAGTTATTTTCATGCCCTCTCCTACTGTGCACTCATTTGATATAGTTGATTTTATTTCAGCAGAATTCCCTAAGTGAGTGGGAGAGGAGGACATTTTTCCTTTGAAAAATGAGATGGTTAAGGTGGAATTTCTTCTAGCTATGTCTCTAAGGTACATGCAGTCCTTTCTAGCTTATCATATTTCCCTTAAGGTTTTACCAGATCACCTGATAGACACTTCATCTTTTTTCCAAGGTTGTTCATTTGTGCAAGTTAGATAGAAGACCTCTTAAAGAAACTGTAGGTCCCCCAACGCTTCTTGTATTGTATGTGAGAAATGAGTCAGGAATAGAGTTCATTATATCACATGAATTAAGTTCAACCATTGTCTTGCTAAACACTATATTCAAAAGTGCAAAATTACAGTAGAAAAAGACAAAACAAAAAATGCATTCCGCAATCGGCCTATCTAAAGCAAACATTGTGAAACATAAACACAATTTTTTTATTTTTTTTAATGTAAATATTGTTTTAGGGCTTGGACATTCACCAGGAGGGTGTCAAGTTCACCCCTTAGATTCTGCAGCTGATACATGCCTACCCCAATCTTCTTAGTCACCTGGAAAGGTCCGAGACATAGATTCTGAAACTTAGAATGTTTTCCTTTCAGCTCATTTTCTCTGTCCCACTTTAGAACTAAGTCTCCCACTTCAAAATTCTTCTCTTTAGCTTGATGATTATCAAACCACCTTTTCACTATTTTCTAATGAGCTATGAACTTTTATTTTTCTTTCTCCCTTTCTTCTTCTAGCATGAGGAGAGTATCAATTCTTTGTTGTATGATTTATGAGGGCTCTCCTCTCAAATCCTAAGTATGTTGAAGAGATGGAAGATATAGCCTATTTGGGAGAATGGCTTCATGTTCGTATACAAGAAAGTATGGGGAATTCCCTATGGATTCCTTGGGTGTCACTCTATCATCCCATAAGGTGTTGTGGAGTGAAGTGTGGCAATTCCTATGGTTGTCTGCAACTGTTTTCTTAAATATCCTTATTAGGTTCTTATTCATTGATTATGCCACTCTGTTACCCTGTGGATAGTAGTTTGTAGAGTATCTTATTATGATTCCTTTATCTAGAGAAAACTCTATAAATAAGGTGGAATAAAAGTAAGTTGCATTATCAAAAACAAGGATGGAAGCATACCGAACCTTGTGATCAATTGTTGTTCTATTAATTGGATCAACACCTTCTCGTTTACATGAGTCATATGGATGGCCTTTGTCCATTTTGTGAAGTAGTCTATGGTAGTTAGTATGTATCTATGTTATTTTGAAGAACTCGGTGTAATATTTCCTATTATATCTAACGCCCATTGCTCAAATGGTATGGAAACAACCACCGGCTGGAGTGGGACAATTTCTCTCTTCTCCTTCCCTGTGCTTATTTGACAAGTTTTACAGTTTCTAGCATATGTGTGAGAATTCTTGAATAGAGTAGGCCAATAATAGCGAGCTCTTAGTATTTTATGAGTAGTGGTGTTTCCTGCAAAATGTCCACCTACAAAACCATCATGGATCTCCTTCAGAACTTTTTCTGCATCATCATGTTCGAGACATCTTAAAAGCACCCCATCATAATTAACATGGAAGAACGCCAAATTTATGAGGCAATATTGTGCGTATTTTAACCTGAAGGCTCTCCTTTCCCTAGGGTTTAGGTTTTTTGGTCAAGTCCCATGATGCAGGAGATAATTCAGTTTCTCATACCAAGGCTCTTGCACTAGGGAGACCTATGAACCTTCACCACACCATAATGTCAATTCATTTTCCCATCTAGGGTCTTCATTTACTTGGTCCTCGACTTCAGTTTCTAGTTTTCATAACCCTTTTCCCTTAACCAGTTTAATAGGTTTTATATCTGGATCAAATTCTTGGACTACTGGCATCTAGTTTCCTCTTCATTCCCCCATTTCCTATTGAGTGAATAGGGATAATACTATAGGGTGAGGCACGATGACTTTGGTATGATATTTAAGGATGTAAGACTTGAAGTGTTTCATGGCCTTGTATACAACATAAGACTGCTTGTCTATAGCACGGTAGTTTAGTTCGGCCCCGTGGATATTAGTGCTCATGAATGATACAAGGGCCTCATTGTTTTCATCATGCTTTTGTGTCAATATTGCAGCTAACGATTGGTCAGAGGTGAAAGTATATAGGAATAAATCTCTGCTAAAATGGGGACTTAACTATACTAGATCCTGAGATATTTTTGTCTTAATATTGTTGAAAGCCCTCTTTCGTTCATCATCCCACTTAAATTAATCATCTTTACGAATCATGTTTTGTAAGGGTTTGATAGTTTCAATGAAATTGGGGGTGAATTTTCTCACAAAATTGATTTTCTCGAAGAACAATTGCATAGCCTTCTTGTTGTGAGGTAATGGAAGCTAAGCTATAGCCTTAATCTGTTTCAGGTCTATGTGAATGCCTACTTGAGATATAATTTGGCCTAACAACTTACCTTCCTCGACACCATAAAACGGTCTTCCTCTGAGACTAGAAATTGATTGTAACCTAAAAAACCATCCAGCAGGAAGAAAATATTAGAGCCCGACACGATCTTCAAGAGTTTCTCTATAGGTGGGACTGGGTAGTTTTCCTTTTCTGAAGCTCTGTTAACGTTTCTGAAATCTACGCATAGGCGGATCTCCCCGGACGTTTTCCTCTCAGGAACCAAATTTACTACCCATGCCGAGTGTCTAACCTAGAAGATAATTTTGGCATCTAGTAGTTTATTTAACTCTTGACACATGAGAGGTTCCAGGGATGGGTGGTACTTCCGGAGCTTCTGTTGGAAGGGTTTCACTTCAGGTTTTAACGGGATAGTGTGTTGAATGATACGATATCATACATTTTCAGATCTTGGTAGGACCATGCAAAGACATCTTGATATTGTCTGAAAATCTTGAGATAAGCCTTCCTTTCCTCTTTAGATATTGTCTTGCTAAGATTTATATTTTTGGGGGTTTTGGGGGTTCCTAAATTTATAGTTTCGTGCATGGGACAAGAACTCCCCACCTTTGTGTTCTTTGATGCTTTAAATCTTTCCCTTAGGTCAAAAAGGTTTTCTAAATTGGCTATTCCCTTCAGTATCGTGTGAGACCTTGGTTTGTCAGTCAGTTGATCTGTCTAAGGTTTGGTCTCTACTGATTGTTCCTGGAATACTTCATCGTCAATAGCCAAGTATTTAAAATTATCCTAATTGGTCAAAAAGTATATAATCTGTTCATTTCCTTCAAATACCTTCCAATTAGAAATATTGTTGGGCATCGATGGTTTGTAGAGTAACTCCACAGTGAATCAGGAGGCTTCATAATCTTCTAGAGGTGATATACTTGAGGCAGTGGTGTCCATAGAATCAACAAGAATGTTCTTCGTTCTGGGGATCACTATAATGTTGAAGGATTCAAAATGATCTATTAGCCTATGCACTTCCTGTTCGTAATTCCTCAGGTGTGGAGAGTTGCAATTTATAGTGTTCCTTACTTGTCTAACGATGATTTTAGAATCTCTGAAAACCTTCAATTCTTTAATTTTTAATTCTATGGATTTATTTATCCCTTGTACTAAAGCTTCATACTCGGCGGTATTGTTTGTGCATTTGAACTCTAGTATATAGGACATGAAATGTCATTTACCTTTTGTATCAATGAGGATGCACCCTTCCCCTGACCCTTCCTATAATTTAGATCCATCAAAGTATAATGTCCAAAATTGTGGGCAAAACCTATCAGCTCCCTCTTTTTTGTCACTTTCCTCCTCTCCTCCTGTTTGTTCCATGAGTTCTTGACAAAAGAGGGTGTTCTCTATCGTCATCGGAAAATTTTCTTGAAAAATAATTTCAGATTTTTGAGTAATAGGGACATCAAATGATAGGGGGGATAAATTCCCAAAATCAGAGTCACAAAAATAATTGCCTAGCATGGGGAAATCTGTCAATGAGGGTTCATTGAGGGTTTCTAAGTCAGTGACAATATGTTTTAGATATCTTTCCCTATCGATATTGATCATATTCATGTGTCCCTTTAATGGAAGCCAAAGGTGAGCCTAGTATGTACTAAAATATCCATTTAACTTCTGGGACCAATATCGACTTAATAACAATTCATAA
>JZKD02S1935351.1:57081-69724 GCA_000966675.3 Picea glauca | reverse complement strand
CTTGTAGGCTGAGATCTTATGCATCAAGCCTTCAATGTCATCCCATCCAAAGGAAGTCAAATGATTAGTTAAGATTATAGAGAGACCATGGAGATATATTTTGCTCCAACAGGCAGCAAGGGTGAGGCGTGATTATAAGATGTATTGAAGCCACAACCATGTGGCATTAAACAAGGTAGTGACTTTATAAAGAAAGACACATTCAAGGACTTCAAGCCTTCAATATAACATACAAAGACTTGGCTATAAAAATTATCTTTTTCTACATTAACTGTTACTCCTACTTGAACCTTAGTGGAGTATATTAAAGCCTGGTTGGAATTTTTCCTTATCATCTAAGAACCTACAACTCATCTAAGGACACTTGTAAATCTAGTATCTTCTATCAACACAACCACTACTAAGTATATTAAAGCCTGGTTTGAATTTTTCCTTATCATCTAAGGACCTACAACTCATCTAAGGACACTTATAAATCTAGTATCTTCTATCAGCACAACCACTACTAAGTATATTAAAGTCTGGTTGGAATTTTCCTTATCATCTAAGGATACTTATAAATCTAGTATCTTCTATCAGCACAACCACACATTCAATCAAGAAAGAAGGCAATAATCATTGTATAGGAAATATTTCAAGAAGATCTTCTAAATTCCAAGTGTGACCATTGAATTTCTATAAAAACACATGTACTGTAAGGCATGAAACAAACTATTGAATTTTTAACCAAAAATCAAGGAGAAATCTTCTGTGCAATTCCTTGTTCACTAAGGAACTCATAAAAATATTTAAATAGTTGCTCTCTAAAAGAAATAATGAACAAATCAATCCCAATGGTGAAAAGAAATATATTTAACATTTAAGAAACATGAAATAAGGGGTAATCTAAAGTTACATGGTGATTCATTGATGATAAAAATGCCAAAAGTTTATTAGCCAAATAGAAGATCGTAGAAGTATGTAGCAACAATGTTTATGCCAAACAAAAATATAGCAAGGTACAAATTATATCTCTGGGAAATACATCAAAAACAAGTTCGACACCTTATCTTCGTGAAATAATCTATCTTCTACAATGTTGTAAACACCTTTTCCACTACAACTGGGAAACCATTATCTCCCTTGTAGGCTGAGATCTTATGCATCAAGCCTTCAATAAATTAACCTTATCTTCTTGAAATAATCTATTTTTTGCAATCTTGTAAACACCTTTTACACTACAACTGGGAAACCATTTAATCCCTGGTAGGTTGAGATCTTATGCATCAAGCCTTCAATAAAATAACCTTATCTTCGTTAAATAATCTATTTTTTGCAATGTTGTAAACACCTTTTCCACTACAACTAGGAAACCATTATATCCCTTGTAGGCTGAGATCTTATGCATCAAGCCTTCAATGTCATCCCATCCAAAGGAAGTCAAATGATTAGTTAAGATTATAGAGAGACCATGGAGATATATTTTGCTCCAACAGGCAACAAGGGTGAGGTGCGATTATAAGATGGATTGAAGCCACAACCATGTGGCATTAAACAAAGTAGTGACTTTATAAAGAAAGACACATTCAAGGACTTCAAGCCTTCAATATAACATACAAAGACTTGGCTATAAAAATTATATTTTTCTACATTAACTGTTACTCCTGCTTGAACCTTAGTGGAGTATATTAAAGCTTGGTTGGAATTTTTCCTTGTCATCTAAGGACCTACAACTCATCTAAGGACACTTGTAAATCTAGTATCTTCTATCAGCACAACCACTACTAAGTATATTAAAGCCTGGTTGGAATTTTTCCTTATCATCTAAGGACCTACAACTCATCTAAGGACACTTATAAATCTAGTATCTTCTATCAGCACAACCACTACTAAGTATATTAAAGACTGGTTGGAATTTTTCCTTATCATCTAAGGACCTACAACTCATCTAAGGACACTTATAAATCTAGTATCTTATATCAACACAACCACACATTCAATCAATAAAGAAGGCAATAATCATTGTATAGGAAATATTTCAAGAAGATCTTCTAAATTCCAAGTGCGACCATTGAATTTTTATAAAAACACAACATGTACCATAAGGCATGAAACACACTATTAAATTTTTAACCAAAAATCATGGAGAAATCTTCTGTGCAATTCCTTGTTCACTAAGGAACTCATAAAAATATTTAAATAGTTGCTCTCTAAAAGAAATAATGAACAAATGAATCCCAATGGTGAAAAGAACTAAATTTAACATTTAAGAAACACGAAATAAGGGGCAATCTAAAGTTACATGGTGATTCATCGATGATAAACATGCCAAAAGTTTATTAGCCAAATAGAAGATCGTAGAAGTATGTAGCAACAATGTTTATGCCAAACAAAAATATAGCAAGGTACAAATTATATCTCTGGGAAATACATAAAAAACAAGTTCGGCATATCAAGTCTGCATATCAAGTATTCCTTCTCTGATTCATATAGGAGAGAGAGATGTCTTCCAGGACTGACGGACAAGTGCCATGAGTTGAGGAGGCTAGATCGAAGCTTCAAAGGCTTCTAAGAGATGTGAGATCTCCTGGGAGGATTCTCTTGTTTCGATAGACCTTGTTGCAGTGACAGAGGAGGCAGCCAATCAGAAGGACTAGGATATAGATTTTGACTCAATTCCAGAAACCACACATGTTTTCCATCTATGTGGCACTAATGAGTAACATCATTGATTCAAAGCCTTCCAAAATTGAAGAAGTTGTTGAGAAGCGGGAATGGAAGGATGCCATGATGGAGGAGTAGCAGTCCATCATGAAGAATAATGTGTGAGAATTGGTTCCGAGACCAGAAGGGAAGTCAGTAGTGACTTCCTAGTTGATCTACAAGATCAAGCATGCTGGAGATGGAAGCATAGAGATGTACAAAGCTTGATTTGGGGCCTAAGGATTCTCTTAGCAAGAGGGAGAAGATTATGACGAGACACTTGCTCCGGTAGCCAGAAGAAGTGTACATAGAGAAACCAAAAGATACATGAGAAGGAGTCTCATGTCTGTAGATTGAAGAAGGCTTCGTACGGGCCTAAACAAGCACCGAGGGCATGATGTGCCAGATCAGACAGTTATTTGACGGTTTCCCATTGATCTTACATGTGGATGACCTGTTTCTTAGAAGAGATGAGAATCTCATAGTTGGGTGCAAGAGGGAGATCGCTTCAGAGTTCGAGATGAAGGATCTAGGTCTAATGCATTACTTCTTGGGATTGGAAGTGTGGCAGAGATTAGATGAGATTTTCCTTGGTCAAGGAAAATACACTGTTGAGATCTTGAAGAAATTCGGTATGATGGACTGCAAGTCCATGACCACACCCATGACGATAAATCTGAAGCTCTTGAGTGACAAATCTTCAGATTTGGTGGATCCCACGATGTACAGAGAGTTGATTGGATCCTTGATTGGGTCATTTGTCACATTTGTTATTTGTATGATCATTTATATGCTATAAATGATTAATCCTACACACACATTAGCAACATTTCCAAGACTAGCCATGTCAGGAACATTACAGTGGTATCAAAGCTTTTGTCCTCCCAGCATGTGACTAAAGATGATGAGTGCAACAGAAGACCCAGAGGACTGTGAACACGTAGGTGACGAATATGTCACTTACAACAGGCGTAGGGAAAGAAGGTCTAGGCCTGACTTTCCTCCTTTTCCTCCTAGCTCAGAGGAAGATGAAGAGGCACACAGAGAAGCAGAGAGAAGGGCAGAGCGTGAGGCTGAGGGTGAGGAAGAGAGGATGATAGGAGATAGATATGAGCGAATAGAGGGCAGTGGCAAGGCCCCCATGGAACCAGAGACAACTTTCATGGAGGTTATCAATGATTTGTTAGCTAGTCAGCGGACCATGTCTCAGTCCTTGGCATAGGTGGATGATAGATTGGCTCGAGTGGGCACCGCAGACACACAAGACCTGCATGCAGCACAGGGGAACTCAGGAGCAGGCAGTAGACCCCAGTCACTCACTCACACATACACCTCTGCGAGTAGGATTCCTAGACCCTTGTTTCCCAATTTCTAGAGGGCACCCTCGATAGCAGCACAGCCGCCAATAGCACAGAGGTCGCCCACTCATGCAAAGGACATAGCAGAGTATCGAAGGGAGTACACAGCATTGGGTCGTGACTTCCATCAGTACATGACCCTAGTTGAGTACTGTGGACTCAGACTCAGGAAACTCCCTAGAGAGCCATAGAGAGAAGGACTGCAACAGCAGCAAGGGCATAACATGGATTTCATCCAAAAATTTGGTAAACTCACCATACCTTCTTTCAACGGATCGTCCAAATGCACTGTCAGAGCTTGGGTATAGAAGCTAGACACATACTACAAGCTCAATCAGATGGCCGAGACAGAGGCCATCCATTTCACGACCTTACACTTGGAGGGTGAGGCACACGAGTGGTGGTATCATGGATTTGTGGCATTGGGTCACAGTCGCATCACCTCCTATAGGGAGTTCACAGAGAGGCTCATGGACAGATTTGACAGGAGGGATCCTGAGATCCACTTCAGGGATCTAGCCCAGTTGAGACAAACTGGCACAACAGAGGCGTTCATCATGAAGATTCAACAGGTATCCATGGTAGTGACAGATATATCAGAGCCCAGGTTGATCATGCTATTCATAGAGGGACTCACAAAGCCTTTGAGAGAATGGGTGAAGGCATACATGCCTCCCACCTTGCAGGATGTCATCCTTCGCACTCAAGATTTGGCAGACTCGGTGCCAAAGACTAAAACCTTGTCCAAACCCTTCATACCCCAGAAGGATCGAGACAAGAAGTCATTCCAGAGAGAATGGAAGGGCAAGGAGAAGTTGGATGATGAGACTAGGCGAGAGATTATGAGGAAGAAGCTTTGCTTCAACTGCAGAGACCCTTGGGTCCTAGGCCACAGGTGCATGGGCAAGGGAGAGATTCATTATATTGAGGTGGCAGCAAACAGTGTGGACAATGAGGAGGAGGAGCAGGACCATGGATCCACTAGCTCAGAGGAGGATTCAACACAGGCAGAGGAGAAGCCTCCCCGTAGACCATCGACACTGACAGGAGCCCATCCTCCAGTGGTCCCATAGCCGCTTGAGCAGGCTAACAAGAGGAAACCAGCAAAGGGAGGAGTCATAGCGACCCTTTCTGGTGTTCCCAGGTATGATAACCTCCAGATCATAGGGACTATTTAGGGGCAATGGGAAATCACCCTAATAGATAGTGTGGCCACACACAACTTCATCAACGCTTCACTAGTATCGAGATGGGCACTTTAGACAAAGGAGTTTGAGGGGTTTGATGATGCAGTAGCAGATGGCCACACAGTGGAGTCTCTAGACAGAGTCCCAGACTTGGAGGTAAAGTTAGGCAAATACACAATGAGAGACACATTTTATGTGGTTGACCTATCCAACACAAATGTGGTGTTGGGAGTCCAGTGGATGATTACCTTGGGAAAAATCACCAGCAATTACCAAACCTTGGAGATGGGATTCAGAGACCATGACGAGTGTTAGAATATAATGGATGTGCTCGTTTTACCATTGACAATATCAATATTGTCACCCAACCATAGGCCTAAGCCACCCTCCGAACACCTTAACCTTGACAAAGAGTCACTCCAGAAGCAAACCCTAGGCTAGATAGCCAAACAAAGGGTAGCGCACCTTTCCCCAAGGATAGCGCACCAACAAGAGCTAATCAAATAGTCCAAACCCTAACCAAGAGATAGTCCAAGCCAAATGTGATCTGCTAGCTGCAACAACTACAATGGCAGCTCTCCTCCAAACCTGCACACAAAACTGGGCACTGCAGTGTGCACAAGTGTTGCTCTGCAATTCTGAGACTGCCCTGCCAGAATGAAGATTGGCCTCCTGTATTTATAGTAATTCTGGCTAACTACCTGAGTTGACTTCTCATTCTGGGTATCTGTCTGTTCAGTATATATTATTTCTTTTGGCCGACTTCTTCTCTTGGAGGCTAATAACCTAATACAAGTTATCCTTTTGAGCTGACATGTCTTCTAGGGTTATTAGCCAACTCATTAGGGTTTCTTCTTGCTTCCTGGAGTATTCTATTCTCGTCAGGTTTACACGTGGAGGTAAATACCTCTCGCAGCTACCATAATATCAACACTCCCTCAGCTATGGAGGTATTACAGGTAATGGTCTTGAGCACAAACATACCATTCACCCGATAGCATCAACATAGTTGTATAGAATATCTCATGACTAGATCATGAGCACCGTCATTACCATCGGTGTCATCAGTTGCACCATCTCTCGGAACCATACTCTATCTGAGTAATCAAATATGATGCTCACTCCATAGAGTGACACAAGAGCCATTCTTCTAATCTAGAAGAATAAATGTTCTGAACCATTTTCTGTCTTGGGAAATCTCTATTCATTGATCATTCATCTAGCTGATAATCATTTCCAACACTGTTGATAGTCTTCAAGGCAATCGAAATAATATCATTCAAATGAACACAATTGTGTCTATCCATAGTAGTACACAACTACAATCCAGTGGTACACTACCACACTAAGTAGCACACAAGTACTTGATCGCTAATGTATAGTCACAAACAGTG
Organism: Picea glauca; assembly: GCA_000966675.3. NCBI lineage: Eukaryota > Viridiplantae > Streptophyta > Pinopsida > Pinales > Pinaceae > Picea > Picea glauca. The sequence continues at coordinate 63,103 of JZKD02S1935351.1, read as the reverse complement.
GAACACATCCACCACACTAGTATACATCTACTGTCTAGAGACATACAATCTTCATAACAATCATGTGATATCAACCTGCACGGAAACAATGTTATGATATAAACTGAATCATCTGGGCCATTCTTCCACTCACATTTGTGAGATCTTGGAAGAGCATCTGCCCTAAAAAAGGTAAGACATCAATGATGAACTATCTAGACTATTCTTCTCAAGCAAGGAAGGATAATTGTTCTGATTTCTGAGCCTCGACCATTCCCCACCCCGGGCCATTCTTCCAACACTAAACAAAGTGTACCCTGGAGAGAATGAATCTGCCCTAATGAATGCTTGTCCCTGATTGTTGAACCTAGACCATTCCCCACCCTGGGCCATTCCCCCGGCACTAAACAAAGTGTAGCCTGAAGAGAATGAATCTGCCCTAAGGAATGACTACTCGGACCATTTCCCATGTTAACCACAAGAGGAAATGTATGTCCTGCACCAACCTCCAAGAGGAAATGTTTGTCCTGCACCAACAATGATTACAAACATCTAACTTTAAAACTAGTTTTTCTTTGTGGAGAAGTAAAGGTAAACATCTTATTCTATTTGAATGGTTTTTTTCTTTTTTCGTTGACGGTTTAAAGCTCATAACTACTTATTAATTCCTTAGAAAATATTTTAATAATATTTAAATATATTCGACCTGTTGTTTAATAAAAAAATTTAAAGTTAATAACTACTTATTAATTCTTTAGGAAATATTTTAATAATATTTAAATATGTTGACCAGCTATTATACATGGATATGTTTGAAATTTGTTTTTTAATAAATTTGTATTTAATTAATTTTTTAAAGCTAATAACTATTTATTATTTTTTAGAAAATATTTTAAATATTTAATAATATTTAAAATATTTTATAAATAATGCGATATTAAAAAATGTGAAATAAACTTTTTTTTACTTGTATATTAATAAATAAATTTTTTAAATAATGAATAAAATAAAATAAAAATTGTTTGTTAATTGGTCCGGACCTTCTTGGCATCGGAATTAACCTTTCTCTTGAGAAACCACGACTCAGGGGCATCTAAGCTGTCAAAATCACCCGGGGATCACACCCGGCCTGAGCCACACCAACCCTTAACATGGTTGGGTCGTCAAAATCACCTGGGGATCGCACCCGGCATGAGCCACACCAACCCTTAACATGGTTGGATTTTTTGTCCCCGCAGGTTTCGAAGCGGTGACTTTTCAACACAGAGTGGCTTAAGAACACACTCTGTCACTTACTGTCTTTTGATTTCAATTTTTTTAAATTTTAATACTATTGTAATTTAGGAATTATACAATCTTTTGATTTCAATTTTTTTAAATCAGTATAGATTTATCTTAACCCCAAGGTTATCATACATTTAAAGTTCCAAACTTTTAATCTTTCCTCAAGTTTTGCATTCTAAACTATATTTTCATCTTGAGAGATTTGATCTTCATTTGATAAATCCTAAATTAAAATGAATCTATATTGATAATATTACATTTAAAAAAAAAACAATAAAAAAAGATAACATTTAAGCATATAGGGGCTTCCGCAGTGCAAGATATTAGATATTATTTTTGGGATTAACTGCGTAGTGTAAGTCATTAATCTATGACCCATATTCATGAGTATTAGTCCCATTATTTATATATATAATGAAATTATAATATCTAAAGATAACATTATTTATATATATAATGAAATTATAATATTTTTTAATATTAAAAAAAATTGAAAAAATACATTTAAAATAGAAAAATTAAAAAATATATATTAAAAAAATTTTAAAAGAATTTTTTTTAATATAATTATTTCTATAAAATTAACATTTGAAAAATAATTAAAAACAATTATTTAATTTTAAAGGTTCCTTTTAATACATTAAATTAATATTTTCTTATTTTTAAATTTTTTTTTTTACCTTATAAAAAAACCTAAATTTTATTTCATCTTAAGAGAAAAGAAATGTACATTGGATGAACTTTTTAGCCTTGTGAAGAAGAACCATAAAACAACAATAGTTGAAAGCTTTGCCAACATAACATTATCCAAAACTTAAAAAAAAAAGATAGTATAGAAATACATGGAACATGTATTTCACCAAAAGCTATAGGGATGAACTTTTTAGCCTTGTGAACAAGAAACAAAAAAACAACAATAGTTGAAAGCTTTGCCAACATAACATTATCCAAAACTTTTAAAAAAATATAGTTTAGAAAAGAAACTAAGAGAGTGTGATCTTATTCAGATCGAAGTCTACAAAGATGGTGGAAAATACAACATCACAAAAAGTTGCATTATTTCTATAACCATGAAGTGATAGCTAAATAGAGATTGTTAAAACTCTAATCATAAGTTAGTTAGTTTACTTAACTGTTATACAGTTACATGACAATTATGGTCTTCTTGTATTATATATGTACGTCTATGTACATGATTATTTGAAGCATTGATGAATAAAGATTATGTCTTTTTTGCGTGTATTTATTTATCTCTATTCATCATGGTTTCTTGATTGCTTGAGTTATTTCCATTATGTTTCTGCTATTTTCTTCATTATGAATCTAATAGTGGTATCAAAGCATGTAGATGATCTTAGAGGCCTGTTAGTTTACCAGAACACTTATTTCCTTGAGGGTTGATAATCTTGACATCCATAGTAGTTTTTCAATGGAGGTGAAGCTTAGTGAGAGTGTGCACCAAATGAGCAAAAGACCAGCACTGCAAATTACATCTAATGGCCTTGAAAATTCATGTGATTGAGTGGGAGAACGGAACCAGCGATTAGATAGAGGCTTTACAATATGATCATTTTTTTATGTGAAGGTTGTGAAAGAGCTGAGATGTGAGAAGCCAAACCGTGGAGAAGTGTGAAGAATCCCAGAGTGAGATGTGGTTGAACCGTGGAGAAGCGTGAAGAAGCCTGGAGTGAGGCATTGATCTTATCCTATCAAAGAAAGCCACGAGCAAGAACGCTCTCTGGAGAGATTAAGAGCTTGCAACATCAAAGGTTTGAGAAATCTAATTGAGGTAAATTGTTTGCAATTTATATTGATGACTGTATGAATTGAAGTTCTGTGTAGAAAGAACATTGTTGTTGAAGGAGCAAGAACCTTACCTGCAACATAGAACGCGGTCCTCAATCGCGGCCTTGGTAAAAGAAGCAAGAGAGCCATTTCCAGTCAGACACCTGATCATATTGCTCAGCGATATGATATTTATTGGCACATGTAGCAATAAAGAGAATGAGTGAAGGGCCTGAAACCGCCTGTAAGTTAACAGAGAATGCATGCAGACATAACCGCTCCAATGCCCTTTCGGCGGCCCATTCATTTATCAGACCAGTAAGATGGATTTGAAGGTGAGTTCTCGTTGATGGAATTTTGAAATAGAAATTGTGGGAAAGAATTTCATTAAGTCATTGCTAAAATGTCCAAGCGTGGTAGGGATGATCGTTGAGACCAATAAAGATGCCTCTGCGTATTCAGATCTATTATGAATATAAGTGACTTGTAAATGCATTGAAGTGAGGAAGAGGTTGCACGGTTTAGAAACACCTACTGTATCTTTCCATAATCTAGTGGAGTCTAGTGGAGTTGAAGAATTTTGAAATCAAGATATCGAAACCTGATAAGAGAATGCTTTGTTTTTTTAAGTCACAAAGTCATTTATAGTGACCAAGGTTCAGTTTTTACCATAGAAATGTAATTCTTTGTTACACCTATTTAATTCCTGTCAAGATGCATTGTTTCCAGCAAGGCTTGGTATTTTTGGAATGGAGCAATATCATTTTTTATATATCATTTTTTACAAAAGGTAAATTCAAAAGGCTTCGTGTGGGAGGATTTAGAAAGAATTTACTATATGAAGTATAAAGCATAAGAAGATTGAAAATTTATATGGAGGAGTTATAGTTAAATGTAATGAAGTTATAAGGTGCATGTAAATGTGTTATAAGGTTTTTTTTTTTTAAGTCTGTAAAAGGAGTTATAGGGGATCATCTTACATAATAAAATTACATATTTGTCTTTGCGTCCTTGACCCACCCGAAATTGAATAAGGGGGTCTTAGGATCTTTGTGTGCGTCTTAGGATCTTTGTGTGTGTCATTGGTTATCCTGTAGTTTTTTGGCATTCATGCAACAGACGATCTCTCTGCATGCACAACAGGATACAAAATTGAATTTTGTGGCATCAACAAACATCTCTCTTCCATATTCTGCATAATGGAAAGAATTGAAGAATTATTTACAATATTGTGCACATTAATTAACTCAACTCCAGAATCTACAATTGCAATAAACAAGTGCACTCTTAGTACAATGATTACTTGTTTACAAGTAACACATAAGAAGATTGATATGTTCAAACATCAAAACAAGTTGTTGTCTGATGAGTTAAGTTTGCTTCGACACCAACAATGTGATTTCAACAATCAAAATGACATGGATGAAAATAATGAAGACATTTAATTGACTAGCGATGACAGTCATAAACATGAAGATGAGTTGGATAAAGTCCCTATGACAGAAAAAATTGTGGATGAATGTGGCTAAGAAATTAGAATTGTTCGACCATGGGAAGAATTACGATTTAAACGAAATCGATATGGACTAGGATATGTAAAGGATGCTAACAACCTTTTTCATTTTTCTAATTATTGCGAACCTGTTTGCTTTGTGAGTGGAGGTTTTTTGAATTATGATAAGACGACAGAGCTTGAGGATATTGGTAAGGAACATGTACAAGAGATTGTTGATGAATATGTTGTTACAGATATTCCAAATCATGATAATAAGTCAGATAAAGAACCCATACAGTGCAAACATTGTCATCGGTTTGGCCATAATAAGTCGAACTGTTTTGATCTTTACCCATGCAGATTTTATGGGAAGACAAATCACCTCTCAGTAAGGTGTCATAAGAGCAAGGGGAAATATATTCATTTTGAATGGTTAGGAACTTGGCGTTGGAATTTGGAAGCCAATTTATTGGAGTAGTCTTATCACTAGATTTATACACAAGTACAGTCGTACTTGATTGGAGATATTTCTACAATTGATGGACATGAATGTTTTTCAAGATTTGATGATTTAGGGTATGATCGGGGCCCAGTTAATGTAGTCTTATGAGTTGAAGATCGAGTCTTCAGACTTCGCCAGAAGACAGTTTGATGTGTTGGATCTCTTCTTGGCCATACTTGTGAATGACGATCAAGGGAATTAGAACCACTTGTCCTTGACAGGGGGGGAATCTAGTTGAGTCAGGTTCCAAGTTTGATTTTGAGTCAGGTTCCAAGTTTGATTTAGAGCTTGTGAACAGATGATCAAGTATGCAACCTAGTTCCTAGTATGCAGTCTTGTTCCTGAACATATTGTTGTTGATATGGTTTGTGGTCAGCTTAAAACCACCAATTGAGCAGAAGACATGAAGTTCTGCTTGTTACATTTTTTGATTTTTGAGCCTTGAGCTCTTGTTAGTTTATGGTCAACTTAAAACCATGCCATTTAGTAGAAGACATCAACTTCTGCTAGATATTTGGTTTGTGGTCATCTCGAAACCACCAAATGAGTTTGTGGTCACCCTTAAACCACCAATTTAGTAGAAGACATCAACTTCTGCTATTTTTTTCAGAGTTCAGAGAGCATCTTCAACCAACCCTCTGAATATTCGCTTGACACATTTTTTATTGTCAAGTAGTGGCAGTTTTTCAGGCAAGAACGAACTTATGATTAAGGGGGGATGTTAAAAATCTAATAATAAGTTAGTTAGTTTACCTAACTGTTATATAGTTACATGACAGTTATGGTCTTGTTGTATTATATATGTACGTGTATGTACATGATTATTTTGAAGCATTGATGAATATAGAGTATGCCTTTTCTTCCTGTATTTATTTATCTCTATTCATCATGGTTTCTTGATTGCTTGAGTTATTTCCATTATGTTTCTGCTATTTTCTTCATTATGAATCTAACATAAATGTCATTGGCGCCTTGTA
>JZKD02S1935351.1:30805-41492 GCA_000966675.3 Picea glauca | reverse complement strand
CCCGCGTGGAAGAGTGTACATACTTCTGGGGTGTAAATACTTCATGGGGTATAAACATGGCTGAAAGTAAAAGACCTCTAAATCAGGAAGATAATCAGGCTCCACAACCAACACCTATGTATCAATAAAAAGCACATATCGTCAAAATATTAATTATTTAAAAAAAAATGTTAGTAAATGGGAGACATTACACATCATGTCCCATGTGGGTGCTTTGTTGACAATCGGCCACCACATAAAAATGCAAGTTTTTAGGGGACATTTTAAATGCCACAGGCCCCTCCACCACTAAGATGGCTCCCTTTGTTGGATATCTATGTTGAGTTGAGTGTAACCCTATTTTTGAGTGTATATACCATGAGGGGTGTGTTTCCATACTAACTTGTCATCCCTTTATGTTATCCATATATGGGATACCTTGAGTTCTCTAATATAATTGGCCCATAGATCAAAAAAGGCCTCCCCTAGTCCCAGTTGAGTTAAGTCCTTCCATTCTTAGCTCCACATGGTAGTGTGCCCCAAATCTGCTATCTAATTGATATAAAAATAGCCTTGAGTATGTAGTTGTTGGGTCAAGGCTATGGGGAGTAGATGACTATCCCAACTACCTGGCCATGGATATGTTCCAATACATACCTTTGTCCATTTTCCTATCCTCCATGCTAATCATTCCCCAATAACATGAAAGGATTTGATGATTTCCTTCCATATGATTGAGCAATTAGTCATATCTTTTACTGGCCTTCTAATCCATTCCTCCACCAATTTTGAATGGATATATTTGTGTATAAACACCTTCGTCCACAAGCTTTCTGATGAAATCAGTCTCAAGCATGTTTGGAACAGCCATAGATTCCCATTTAACCCATGGCATAAAAAATTGTTCCTGAGAGCCGACGCACAAGAACTTAAAACATGTTCTCCTTGCTTTTTCTAACACTCCTTTGGGAATCCAATCCAGGGACATCTAGTAAACTGGGATGACCTCCAATGTTGATTTAACTAGTATAAATTTTTAACTCAAGAGAGCCATATGAAACTCCATATTTTTAACCTCTTTTCCATTTTCGCTATTAGCCAGTGGAAGTGTTCTTTCTTGTAGAAATTTGGTTTTAGTTGAAAACCTAGTTATTTTAATCCTGCATCAAATTCCCTTAATTCATAAGGAAATGAGACTTGATAATATAATTTTTTTGTTTCCTCCAAGTTATGGACCAAAAGAGTGGATTTTCTCTCATTAATTTACATACCTATCACCCGACCAAAGATTTCCAAAATGGTATTCAATTTTTCCTCATCCCCCAGAAGCTCATTGCAGAAAATCAATACATCGTCCACAAAGAGGAGGTGTGTCAACTTTAAAGTAGGTGAAATAGAGATGCCGTGTCCATAACTCCCCTCATAGTTGTGTATCTCCCAGTGCTCTGCTAAGCCCCTCTGCAACTAAGAGGAAGAGGAGGGGAGACAGAAGGCGGCCCTGTTTAAGGCCTCACTCTACATGAAAGAAAGGGGATATTTCCCCATTGATAAGCACCACAAAATAAATTGTTGATATGCATCTCATCACCTAATTAATGAAGGGCACTCCAAACCCTAAGTGGGCTAAGAGAAGCCAGATATATAACCAACTTACTGTATCATAATCCTTTGACAAGTCTATCTATAAGACTGCTCCTTTGGATTTCCTAGTTTTTATACTATGAATAGCTTCATGTGCCACTCCAATGGCTTCATGTATTTGTGTTCCTTCCAGAAAGACAAATTGTTCGTGGAAAACTGAGGTAGAGAGAATCGACTTTATTCTTCTAGCAATTACTTTCGATACCATCTTATATACAGTTACATAATGAAATTGGTTTGATGTCCTCTAGAGTCTTAGGGGGGTCAGACTTAGGCCTGAGGGATATGAATGTGGCATTGAGTGGAGTGTGCATATATCCTTCCATGCGATATTCCTCCACCACTTTGAGAATGTCCCTTCCTATAAGATCATAAAGGCCTAAGAAAGATTTGGCATTCCAGCCATCTGGTCCTAGGATTTTGTCCTTTTGAAAATTGTGAAGGACCTCCTTAATCTCTTCTTCAAATACCTCATCCATAAGGTTTCTATTATATTCTTCATTCACAAAGATCGAAAGGTAAAGAGTCATCCTGACAATGTCTGCAATTGAGACTTGCTCATCCGCCTTGAAAATATTCTGAAAGTGGCTCTTTCCAAGATGTGCCAGTCCATCAAAGGAGGAGACAACTCTACCCGAGTGGTCATTTAGACTCCAGATAGTATTTGATATTTTCCTTCCTTTTGCATTTGCCTAGAATAATTTTGTGCTTTCATCCCCACATTCTATCCATAATGCTCGGCTTTTTAGATGCCATGCTCCTTCTCTGCCATCCAGTAGTTGTCTTCTTTTCTTTTCCAATGTCAACAACGCTTTTTTTTTTTATGAGTTTGCATAACCCCCTCCTTCAAATTCATAAATAGTTTGGAGGGTTGTTTCTATATCCATTAGATCTTGTTCATCCTTTGCCTCTTGTTATGATCCCATTCAACAATTTCCCTTTTAATTCTCTTTAGATTTGTTGCAAATTGAGCAACAACTGAATCTCCTAACTGATAGATATAAGAGACTTAGTTCTATATGACCGGGTTGTGAAAACTTTCCTCCTTGAGCCAAGGCAAGTTGAAATTAAAAGGGCTAGTTGGTTTTCTTATCCCCCCCTGCAGCTTCCAAAAAAATAGGAAAATTATCAAATTCAATTCCATTTCCTACCCATTATCTTATATGAAGAGGGGTTTCCAATAATTTCTTTGATATAAGAAAACGATCAATTATTTTTGAAATTATGTCCTCCCCTACTCTCATATTCCTCCAGGTAGGGTTGAGTTTTACCAAAGCTACATCTGACAAACCTTTCTCATCTAGGATGTGTATGAAGAATACATATAAGGGGTCAGTCCTCGCCTTGGGTCCCCATATCTCAACAGCTCCCACTGAGAAATTTAGGTCTCCGCCTAAGATGAGGGAATCACAGTTCATAAAATAATTTTTAAGCAATGCCTCCTGAAAAGGGGACATGATCTAGGTATGGCTCGTAAATATTTATAACTAAGAAATTCATTCCCAGTTCTTCTGACCAGATATCCACCCCTAGGCAGGAATCAAATCCTTAGGAGTTTTACATCTTGATAGTTTTGGTATTCCACCCAATTGTCAATCCCTAAAAACAACCTCAAGCATCTACACCTATAAACCTCCAATGCTTGAAAAGAGATAGTTCCAGTAAGGTTATGATCGCCACTTTTTCCCCCAATCTTTCCTAAAGAAGAATAACATCAGGTTGGGTTGACTCCACCATCCTTTTGAGGGTTGATTTTTTGGAGGGGTTCACCACACCCCTGCAGTTGAAAGAGAGAAATTTCATTAGGGAACCTCTTCTAGGGAAAATGAAGCTCCAAATTCCCCCACAATGGATAATTGTTTCTCGGCCCAAATCCTCCATCCTTTTACTCATACCTCCCACAACAGGAATATATCTATTCATGAGTTGATAGACTATTTCTTCCTCCTCTGAATCCATAGATGACTTGGTTTCTATAGATACTGTTGCATGGAGGACAAAGGCCTTTTATTGGGCTAAGGAACTATGGGCTAATGATGGTCTCAATGAAATAAAACTTGACTCAATCGAAACCCCAGAGAGAAAGGAAATATTTTTTAGGGGGACCGACCAGTCCCTACCCAAAAGAGTTAAAGAATTTATTAGGAAATTTATGGGAGGGGGAGAAGGAAGCATACCCATATGGGGAGATAAATCCTAGCATGCGGCCAAAGGTGCCTGAGTTATTTGTGTTATCTTCTTAGGCTCATGAATTTTCTCTTGTGCCATTTTGTCCATGAAGGGGCAAGTGGCACTGACTAACAATGTGGTTGTGTTGATGACATCAACGACATCGAAAAGGGATGCTTCCGTAGTCCAATTTCTGAATATAATGTCTATCCTCCATCACCATCTCCATCTCTTCTTCCAAACCCTCCTTGATGTCCGAAGAGAACAAAATTCTAGCAATTGTCAGCTCGCTTGTTTCTAGAAAGGACACATTTACATCTAAAAATGACCCCATAGTGTTCGCTAGGTCTTTAAGGATTTCTCTAGTCGAGAACTCAGCTGGTAATACAAGAAGGAAAACCCAAATTGGGGCCACATTCATTCTTTCTTTCCTAGCATGAAAGAGAGGGGTCCATTTTTTGAGCAAAATCGGAGTAGAGTCTATACTCCATGTGATTTTTAGAGCCTAGTCTACTTCCTCGACTTTCTCAAATTTAAAGAGGAACCAACACTTCACAAACAATTGCACCGAGGGTATATGGTTGAGGGATTTTTACCAAGACCTTTCAACCCACTCTCAGAGAGTTTTGACACCAAAGAAGCACCCTCTCGCCCTTCCAACCATTGCAGTGGTGGCCATATCCACTACCTGGGTCATCTTCATGTTGAACCCTAGCACATGCTTAATTGTCTTCCATGTTGACTTGATACAATTATTCTTTTTTTCACCATGAGCTGGGATATTTTATCGCAACAACGGTTTCTCCACCCATTGGGGGTGACCCCCTTGACAAAATGTGAAGCAGAGAATATAGAAAATGGAAAACAAGAAGATGAGTAGAGAGGAATAGAGTTCTCTATATTATTGAGTATATAGTTGAGCTAACTAGGCTCAAGCAAATCAAGAAACAAAACAAGAGATCCTAACTAATTCGTACAGCTGGCCAAGACAACTGGCAGTGTATAGTCACAGTTGGCTCCTTTTTTGTATGTGACATATCATTCAATATTCTTCTCAACCACACATCTTAACAGGAAGTTGAGGTAGTAGCGACATACTCTACCTCTGCAGAATACATTGATACAATGGGTTGCTTCTTTGATGCCCATGAAATCAGGTTCGTGCCCAGATGAAAAACATGTCCTGAGGTGTTTTTCCTGTCATCTAGGCTTCCTGCAAAATCACTGTCTGTATAACCAGAGAGATGATTATCGTCAGACTGAGTGTACCATAATCCAAAATTGAAAGTGCCCGCAACATATCTTAGAATCATTTTCACTATCTTCCAGTGAGAATCTTTGGGGGATTCCATGAACTTGGAAACAAGGTTGGTTGCATACATAATATCAGGCCTAGTTGTTGTAAGATACAACAAACTTCCTACTAAACTTTTGTACAGGGTAGGGTCGGTTCCACTGTAGAGCCTTCATATTTCTTTCTAAATTTTGTGTCTAGGGGTATAGGATTTTCTGTTGGATTGCAGTATTCCATGCATAATCTTTTGATGATGTTTGTTGCATACTTTTGCTGACAGACAAATATGCCTTTGGTTGATTGGTCAACCTCAATCCCCAAGAAATATTTCATGATGCCAAGATCTGTCATCTCAAACTTAGATTTCATAGCATGTTTAAAACTGGTTAACTCAATATTTTTGGTATATATCATGTCATCAACATATAAACATACAATCAAAATTTTACCGTGTTGATCGGTTTTGGTGTAAAGAGTTGGCTCATTTTGGATTCTGTTGAAACCACTCTTGATCAGGTAAGTATTAATTTTGTTGTACCACGCTCTTGGAGCTTTCTTTAATCCATACAATGATTTCTTCAACTGATACACTTTGGTTGGTTGCTCTCTGACTTCAAATCCAGGTGGCACTGGCTGATCCACATAAACCTCTTCTTCTAAGACACCATTTAGGAAGGTTGACTTGACATCCATCTGGTATACTTTCCATTTGTGTTGAGTTTCTATGGCTAAGAGAGTCCTTACAATGTCCAACCTTGCTATTGGAGAAAAAGTTTCACCATAATCAATACCTGGTTGTTGTGAGAATCCTTTGGCAACAAGTCTTGCCTTGTGTTTTTCAATTTGTCCCTTTTCATTTAGTTTAGTTTTGTAAACCCACTTGACACCAATACTCTTCTTGTGTATAGGTAGATCAACAATATCCCATGTCTTGTTCTTCTCAATGGAGTCAATCTCTTAGTTCATGGCTTGAACCCAATGTGGTTCCTTAGCTGCCTCTTTAAAAGATGTGGGTTGGCATGACATTAATGCAAAAAGATTGTGTTGATCAATGTCATCCAACCGCTGATGGATTTCTCTCAAACTTCGAATTCTCTGATTTGGAATTTCAGAGGAAGAGTTTATGTTGGAAGTTGAGTTATCATGAGAACTTTCAGATTGTACTTGTACCTACATCCTTGGAAGAGCAGGTTGATGTGTTTTTTGTCCTGAATTCTCTATGTCTTCAGGATGTGACAACAATGGATCTTGACTGTCCATTGGTTGATTTTCAAACTCGTTCCAAAACTGATTTTCAAAAAAAATTACATCTCTGTTGAGAATCAGTTTCTTTGAGATTGGATTGTAGAGCCTGTAATATTTTGATGTTTCATTGTAGCCAGTAAAGATGTATTTCTCACTTCTATCATCCATTTTCTTCGTTAATTCGAAAGGTACGTGAGTGTATGCTATGCATCCAAATGTCCTGAGATGAGAAACATTTATCTTTGTCCCACTCCATGCTTCTTGAAGGACCTTCATCTTGAGACCGGTGGTTGGAGATCTATTCAGGAGATATGCTGAGCATGCTACTGCTTTAGCCCAAAATGTATTTGTCGGACATTTCTCTTTGAGAAGGCTTCTTTCCATGTTCATTATTGCCTGATTTTTCCTTTCAGCCACTCCATTTTGTTGTGGAGTATACCTAGTTGTAGTTTGCATGATGATGCCTTGTGATTTGCAGAAATTTGCAAATTCTTTGGAGTTGTATTCTCCTCCTCCATCTGACTCGAGAGATTTTACATATTTGCCACTTTGTTTTTCAGCTTCAGCTTTGAATTCTTTGAACTTTGCAAAAGTTTCAGACTTGTGTCTGAGAAAATAGATCCAAATTTTCCTGCTAAAGTCATCAATAAACACTACCACCTATTGACTATGTTTGCATTGGTCCACTTAGGTCAGTGTGAACCAACTCTAAGTGTTGTTTGGCTTGAGTGGAGGATTGTGGAAAACTAGTTCTCTTATGTTTTCCAAGAATGAAAGACTCACATGGGGGATTTTTTTATTTGAAGACAGGTAGACCTTTGACCATGGAGTGCATCTGTGGAAGAATTAGACTTTGAAAGGGTAGATGTCCAAATATTGTATGCCAAATCATAGTTTCATTTGGGGTGGATGCACTTTGTGCATATGATTGGATCAGATTTGCAGTTCTGAGGGTCAAGGGAAACATCCTATTCTTGGTCATGTGGATTTTAGAAATCAATTTTTTGTCGGGGGTTTTGTCATATATCTGACATGACGCTCCTTCAAAAAGTACTTTATAGCCATGTTCAATTAGTTGTCCTACACTTAACAAATTATGTGTCAGATCTGGAACATGATAGACATTGCGTATGTCTTTCTTTACATTTTGTTTAGTAAGAATAGGGACAATTCATTTTCCTTGAACTTTGACTAAAGAACCATTTCCAAGTGTAATATCAGATGAAATTGAAGAATCAATGCATGAGAGTAAATATTTGTTACCTGTCTTGTGATTGTTGCATCCATTATCCAGCAACCAAATATATGTATGTTGTTCTTTAGTCTTGTGGCATGAGAGAAACATACCATCTGAGGTTTCTCCTTCATGATTTGAGACATGTGCTCTGCCTGAGAGATGATCTGCTTGATTCTTCCGACATTTAGATTCATAGTGCCCAAAATTATTACAGTAATAACATTGTATGCTAGATTTGTCATTTGATCTTCTCCATATTCCTCTTTGAGGCTGAAAGTTATGATTCTGGTTATGTTGTCTATGATCTTGGAAATTTCGATTCTGGTTATGTTGTCTATGACCTTCACTTGAGTGATGGTTACTTGGAATTCTCCCTCTTCCTCGGTGACCTCTGCCTCTCCCTCTGTTGAAGGAGAATTGAGTCTTGAAGGCATTGGTTGTTGACTCATCTTCGAGATGTAGTCTGGTCTCATGTGTTAATAGAGAGCCCATTAATTCATCCGTTGAAAAATTTGTCAGATCCTGGATTCAAGGATAGTTGTAACAACCATTTCGAATTTATTTGGTCAACTTCTGAGGAATTTCTCAACAATTCGTTGATCAATGATGGCTTCACTAGTCAATCTGATCTGGTTTACAATTCCCATGACTCTGGTCATAAACTGATCAATGTTTTCAGATTCTGTCATTTTTAAAGTCTCGAAATGCGTCCTCAAGGTCTGCAGTTTGACTGTTTTGACCCTATCATTTCCTTGGTAGGCTGATTTAAGGATGTCCCGGGCCTACTTAGAAGTAACAACGCCTGTGATTTTTGAGAAAATCGAGTCATCCACTGAGTTTTGCATCCATAATTTTCCCTTATTCTCTATGTTCCTTTGTGTTGCTTGAGTAGTTCTTTTTTGGTTGGTCATGGAAGCAAGGTTTTTTGGATCTGGTTCCACATGTCCAAGATCCATTGGATCCCAGCACTCTTGAGCTTGCAAAAATGATCTCATTCTAAGATACCAAAACTCATAGTTCTTTCCAAGAAGAATCAGTCCTTGAGTTGGTCCTAAATTGCTAGAGGTGGCCATATTAAAAAAAATTAACAAGAAAATTGTTAAAGTTTTGTGTGCTTACCTGTTTCCTGTGCCAAAACCAAGTCCGTGAAATCCTCTGTGTGACTTCGGGCCGAAAAACACGGGGTAGACCACTTCTTTAGCTTCGATCTGGTTGGATCTGACTATCCAAGCGCGAGATCTACGGATTCAAAGCTCTGAGCTTGGTTCTTTAGCAACTGTATCCTCTCTAATGGCAGAATGGGCTATATGAGTTTACTCAAGAGCCAAAAGAAATTTATAGTTCAAATTCTCATGTGACTAGGGGCTGAAAAACAAGCGCTCCGGGTCTTCATGCGTTGGGTGTTAAGACACGTGAAGGTCTCAATTTATCTGAGTAGTCGAATTGTCGAATAAGGTATGTGTTGCAAAGATCAACGATCCTCGTTGATTTGAGATCAAACAATCCACAATTACTTCAAGACTTCTTGCCTTCGAGCCTTCGGGGCTCTGGGTGATATTCCTTTCTTACCTCGCAATATTCCGAACTCACGAACTTCCAAACAGAGTGAAGAGATCGACGGTCTCAATTACTTGTCTAGATCTATGACTCAGATTTATTTCGGGAGTTCGGGCTTCAGGGATCTTTCACCTCTTTTAATCACAAAACTTGTGAAGTGTCGAGGCGACGAACTACCCGTAGAGGTGTAGATCCAATGATCCTTAGGCCTTTGCAACGAACGACCAAGATCTTCTTTGGAACTCCGACGTTCGGGAGTTTTCGACTGCTAAGACGCGCTGATCTTCGGAGTGCGAATCTTCAAACTGTGAGATATGGCACCACGTGTCCTCGTTGATGGATGGTCCAGATGAACTCTGGGCTTCGGGCCTTCGGGAGTTCTAGCTTCTCGTATATGTCTTTCTTCCGAAGTGCTCTAGATCCGAAGTGTGGGATCACGTGACACATGTCCCTTCTAGCTTCAACGGACTAGATCTGCTTTGCGCCTTGTGCCTTCGAATCTTTGATCACCTTCTTTTGTTGTTTCTCCTGAACAACGAACCAACGAAGAAATGATCGTCTGACATGTGTCTCCTTCTTGGATCGATGGATAGGATTTGTTTCAGACTTCGGAACTTCGGAAGACTTTATCTCCTTTGCAAGCTTTGCACGAAATTGTCGAATACGGGAAGTTTCGAAGAACTTCGGTGGTTAAAGCTTGTGCACATTTTCTTGATCTGACGGTTGTTGTTGCTTTCACCTTGATCTGATGGCTGAAACACGTTTTCCTTTTCTACACGCTCCTCATCCTTTTCGAGCTTGATTAATGTCTCAAATCAATTCACAGGGCCGATCTTACGACTGCTTTAGCTTGTCCTTTTCTACTTCTGTAGAATTTTCTCCTGAAGGAAGAATTTCATGAATTCTTTAGAATGAAGAATAATTTCACGAATTCTTTAAATACTCATGAGTCTTTAAACATTGCATCCTTTTGCAACTCTTCTTCCTCACGCTTTGTTGTCTCCAATGATCTTTTGAGCGTATTTCAGACTGCGTATTGTTCTCCAATCTCTGTGAAGAATCTTCTGTCCCATGCTCTCGTAGACAGTCTAATCTCTGCGCTTCATAGGATCGGGCTGCTATCCAGACTATGTGAAGAGGCTTATGTCTGAAGCTCTGATACCATGACAAAATGTGAAGCAGAGAATATAGAAAATGGAAAACAAGAAGATGAGCAGAGCGCAATAGCTCTCTCTATATTATTGAGTATGTAGCGGAGCTAAATAGGCTCGAGCAAATCAAGAAACAAAACAAGAGATCCTAACTAACTCGTACAACTTGCCAGGACAACTGGCAGTGTACATTCACATACTATTAGAAACCTCAATGATGGGATACCCGAAGGGTCTAGCAAGTCTCCCTCGCCTGATGTGGGTGCAAGAGTGTTTTGAATAGGGACAAGAGCTGAAGACAAACCTTGTACCTCCCAACTCCTCTCTGGGTTGTCCGCCCAGTTGAAGCCATCACCGCAAAGATTAGAAACAAAAGAAGGGTCATGGTCTTCGGGGGCTGAAAAAAGGTAACCC
>JZKD02S1935351.1:0-19597 GCA_000966675.3 Picea glauca | reverse complement strand
TCTGGCTTTTAGCTAGTGAGCCCATCATTGGGGGTTTTGAGGGTTTTGACTTAACAAACCCTAGAGGACGATTCGGTGGTGAAAGATTCCACCTAGCTTGTCCCAAGATTGGTCTTGAAGATGCAATACGCTCCCACACCATTCTAGTTCCAAATATACTCAGTTGCAGAAGGATTCCACATTAGTTAGTAGTGCAGAGAGAGAGAGGGTGCACCAGTTGGGGGTTTCCAGCAAGGGGGGGCGCACCATTCTTGGAGAGAGATTCATTGCAAGTGATTGGCAGGGCTTTTGGAGATTCTATCACCTCGGTATTCATTGCAGGGCTTTGGACATCAGATCTAGTCCATTCTTGAGGAGTTACCACAGCGAGATCATCATCTACAGGTTGGGACGGCTTTGGGAGAGAGAGGACGATTTGGTGATTCAGTGATTTGCAGATCTAGGAGACTATACCTCATATCTAACCTTGAAACTTCTTCTAGGAGTTTTTGATTGCCCGATCTATCATTTTGGAGAGTTTCATGAGGTTTGGAGGTCTCATTCACCCAGGACGAATTATCTAGGGTTTCAGGCACCCAGGGGGGTGCACCATTCAAGTGGAGGAGTTCAGATCCACAGGGTTTGAGAGTGACTTTGGGGATTTGGGCACCTGGGTTGTCCTTATAGTTGTCTGATCTATCAGTTGGCATATTTCTTGGGGTGATTGGACACTTTTGGCAGCAGGGCCGAATTGTTGAGGAGCTTTAGCGATCCAACAGGGTGTGGCACCTTCCTGCTAGGGGGTTTAGCATTCTTACAACCCAGATCTACTTGTATTCAGTCTTCATTGTATATCCAACCTTTGGAGGCTTATTGTAGTCTTCTATTGGAGCATTTTGTAGCAGATCTATTGTCTATCTTCTTGGCCATCTATTGAGCATTCCAGATCGGCATCTTCATTGTAGCAGGTTTCTTTATTTCATGAATAAAAGCAGTTTTGAGAAGTTTTGACTTGTCTATCATATTGTGTATGGTTGAGGTATGTTCCATGGTTATATATTCTTATTTATTTATGCAACACATGTATAACACATCAGTAAACCCTACGGCCGAAATCAAGAGGCCATCCTGCAAGTAAATACATCTAAACAAGTAGGTCATTAAAGTGTTTGAAAAAACACCACAACCAGAAAAAGTATAAAAAGACACCAAAATCGTGATGATCCTGGCATAATGGCTTGGGATCATTACAGTGGTATCAGAGCTTAGAATTCTGCCAGCTTGAGGGATCTTCCATAAGGAAATATGGGGTCTATAGATTTTGTTAAAGAAACGGTGAGTTGTGAAAGGGAATATCATGCACTTTGTGAGAGACTTGGGCCTCTAATAATGCTCCAAAAGTTTATATCCATGAAAAAACCCAGTTGGAGCGAAGATGAGGTGACATATTGGACCATCATAGTAAAGGGAAATAGAGCCAGAGCAGCTAGATGGAGGGAAGCACGGAGAAACCCCACACCCATTAGGAGCACGCAACTTTGCTACAGTTGCAAGGTACCTTGGGAACCAGATCATAGGTGTAGGGGTAAGGGTAAGAAGCATATCATTGAGGTGCACTATGACAGTGATGATGAGGATTTGGATCAATCCGATGATGATAGTGACTATTGTACAGAGGCTTGTGATAGTGACTCTTTCACAGAGGTTGATGATTCTAGCACGCTTGAGGAGGAGGATGACCCTTGTATAGTGAATAGACAGTCGGGAGGACCAGATGATAGTACCCGTACTTCAAAAGGCATATCACATGGTGTTGATGACCTTACGCCCCAACAGAGTGGTGACACTAGTGAGTACTCACACGTGTTAGCACCTACAAATGAACAACCTCCTATGGTGGTCGTGACACATTTGTTGTCTTTTCAAACATCCATGATAGCCACGTCACAGGAGGATACCAGTGGCATGTCAGATATTATGGAGGAGCCTTATGTGAGGGATTCACAGCATGGGCGCATGGATCCACAGATCCAGGAGGAGACACAAGACGTGCAAGTAGTTGATCCTACACTTACAGATCAGCATGAGGAGATTAAGTCACATCTTTTAGAGAATCTATTAGTTGAGCAGATTGTGGAGACTGATAGGGTGATGGAGCACTTACTTCCAGGATCGGCCTGCATTGATGAGGATGCACTATTTAGCATTTAGGATGACCATAGGACATGTCTGGATACATCTACATGGGATCCAGGTGCATATGATAGTAGCAGGGTGAGTGCACAGGAGGATATGGTTGCTCATACAGGATATAATGTGATGCGGAGGGAGATAGCACCTATTGATGGGGTGTAGTGGCAGACAGGAGGACCCAGGAGCACAGTAGATAGTGGGAAGTTCAACACGTTATCTTATGCAGTGAGTGTTTTTGGGGACTCCAGAGTTGACACTAGCAAGAGTGACAACAGCGGTGAGGGATATGAGGTGGCACCTCAGCATGACCATGATCAGGAGCCACGCCACTTAGCAGCATAGTTGAGATTCAGTGAGTCTATGATCATGGCAGCCACCAGGCACAGTGATGACATACATGTGTTGATGGTAGATTTTTGTTGGAGAGCGTCAGTGGCACATGGTAGTTCAGATGAGGGGATTACCATGGATGATTTTCATACTCTCAGGGAGAGAGTATCTGTGATGAGGATCAAATACCAACGGTTGTTGACTGACAGGGACTACTTATTGAGGATTGGTGAGATGTATAATGAGGCTCTGAGGGAGAAGGAGTTGGAGGTAGATAGAATTACTCAAGAATTGGAGAGCACTCGAGGATTCTTGAGAGGCACACAGACCGCCCTTCAAGAATCAGAGTCTAGGTTAGATGAGTCTCTTGAGGAGATCCATCAGAGATCCACTTCATATATATTGGTGGACACTCAGATGTATCAGTCAGTCACGTTGATAGAAGATGTTGGTGATCTAGCAGAGAAGCACCAGTTGATGGAGGACACTTCCATTTGTGTTCCGAGAGCGGTTGACCTCCATGTAGAGGTTGATCCAGCAGTATGCCCAGGATCTATGATGCAACATGAGTCTACGGGAGACAACATGAGTATGCCGGAGCATATAGTGATTAGTGATAGCTCACAGGTACTTGTCTAGATATATGGTGGGATTCAGAGGGGTGTACTGCCTTGCAAGGAGGAGACACACTTAGGGGAGAATGCAAAGGCCACTCCTTTGCAGCAGCATATGGTTATGAGATATCACATTCACCGTTTCAACAGTTGTGTGGGTGATAGGAGATGGAGATTGTTTTACCAGCAGTTGGGGGAGTTACTTCTGGTTGTACTTGATTATTGGGGTTTAGTGAGGGCTACATGCGAGTAGTCATCAGGGGTACAGGTAGACGTGATCTTGGTCGAGTCCTTGGGATTGATCGAGGCAGGTGGTATTTTTCAGCCCTATAGTCAGCTACAGATGTATTATGTTACCTTTTCTCGACACTTTTATCATGGACAACAGCATGAGGAGAGATAGACAGTGGCAAAGGGCATGGGGAGTGCCTAGGCCGAGGCCACCTGACATGAGTATATTTACGGCATCCAGTCGGGTAGAAATGGATTGTCATAGGCAGCCAGTTGAGACTTGGTGTGTGATAGAGAGCATCATGGGCCAAGTGATAGAAGATGAGCACAGAGGGCTTCTGACAGTGATCAGTCTCACACAGGAGCAGTTAGAGGGGATTGGAAGTGATAAACTTCCAAGTTTTCCATGGGATCCGGTAGTCTGTTTTGTTAGCAGGATGTTCATGTTGACCCAAGTTGCGCCAGAGAGCCACACACTCCACCTTGTTTTGGTTTGGAGTGGGCCTACAGGTACTTGTCCTATGGGGCGAGACCTTTTCTCCCGCTTAATCATCATGATAGGGCATGGAGATTTTTGGACAAGTACTTCTTCTACAGAGGTATCTTCACTAACACAGTTTATGGACAACAGGTCCAATGGTCACAGGTATTTCAGCTGGAGGACCTAGGAGAGGAGGATTCAGAATGTATGCAGGGGGAAGACAGTCATGGTCAGAGTAATACAGGGCCATCAGGGTGATCTTCGACAGAGGTTAGCATGGGACCCAGGGATTGCAGGATTGAGCATTTCACTGACTGACAAGGGAGAATGTACCATTGTAGGGGAAAATTGTTCTCACTTTCCATTGAGCTTTAGTATTGAGAGGAGTGCATCGCTTGCGGGTGTCTCACGGAGGTCTTACAACACCTCATTCATGCATCAGCATGAGCAGTTGACGACGGTCATCTAGATCTTGGTAGAGACTTGGAGGACAAATTCGTTCCAAGATGAGGCCATGTGTCATATGCAGGAGACTTCTAGAGTTGATGTATTTTAGGACTATGCGTCCCAGGAACTAGTAGTTCATGACTTGATATGGGACCCAGGGGGCAGCATGTGTGATTGTTCATCTTTGGAGGGGTTCTACTGTGTACCCCACAAGTGGACATGGGATCCTGGTATTATACTTGAGGGGATTCGGTTATTGCTTGAGGACAAGCAATTTTCTAGCAGGGAGGACTGTAATGTCCCCACTTTGGGACATCATCACAGTGTAGAGGTTTATGATGACCAAAGTAGCCAGATGGAGGTTATAGAAAACACAGGGGTTATTGAGAGGCATTGTGGGGTCCAGCTTGTATTGCTCATCATATTCCATCATTATGAGCCATTCCGCACAGGTTGGATTTGGGTCTGTTGCATTCCGATGATTTCCATGATTTTGACTATTTTGAGCTATGAGCTAATTGAATTCACTGAAGAGGTCATTTTGGGCACATTACTTGGAGGAACCTCTCAGTGTAATATCTCATTGGAATCGAGAGAAGAAACACGACATGATGGGATGGTAAGAAGTGACTTTCAGTGGCCAAGGAAGTCATAAGGAGAGATAAGGTGTTTTTCAGAGGTAAAAAGATTAATTAATTAATTAAAGTGATTTAATTAATTAATTAAATATTATTAAAATGAAAGTCACTTTGGAGGGACAAGGAGAGCAAAAAGTATAAAGGAAAGGCAAGGGCCTCTACTCATTCATTCATGTATGATTATTTTTGTATATCTGGCTTTTAGCTAGTGAGCCCATCATTGGGGGTTTTGAGGATTTTGACTTAACAAACCCTAGAGGACAATTCGGTGGTGAAAGATTCCACCTAACTTGTCACAAGCTTGGTCTCGGAAATGCAATATGCTCCCACACCATTCTAGTTCCATATCTACTCAGTTGCAGGAGGATTCCACATCAGTTACTTGTGCAAATAGAGAAAGGGCACACCAGTTGGGGGTTTCTAGCAGGGGGGGCGCACCATTCTTGGAGAGAGATTCATTGCAGGTGATTGGTAGGGATTTTGGAGATTCTATCACCTGGGTATTCATTGTAGGGATTTGGACATTATATTTACTCCATTCTTGAGTTACCACGAATAGATCATCATCTACAGGTTGAGACAGCTTTGGGAGAGAGAGGACGATTTGGTGATTCAGTGATTTGCAGATCTAGGAGACTATACCTCATATCTGACCTTGAAACTTCTTCTAGGGGTTTTTGATTGCCCGATCTATCATTTTGGAGAGTTTTGGGAGGTTTGGAGGTCTCATTCACCCATGCCAAATTATCTAGGGTTTCAGGCATCCAAGGGGGCGCACCATTCAAGTGGAGGAGTTCAGATCCACAAGGTTTGAGAGTGACTTTGGGGATTTGGGCACCTAGGTTGTCCTTACAGTTGCCCGATCTATCAATTGGCATATTTCTTGGGGTGATTGGACACTTTTGGCAGCCGGGCCGAATTGTTGAGGAGCTTCAGCTATCCAGCAGGGTGTGGCACCTTCCTACTAGGGGGTTTAGCATTCTTACGGCCCAGATCTACTTGTATTCAGTCTTCATTGTATATCCAACCTTTGGAGGCTTATTGTAGTCTTCTATTGGATCATTTTGTAGCAACTCTATTGTCTATCTTCTTGGCCATCTGTTGAGCATTCTAGATCGGCATCTTCATTGTAGCAGGTTTCTCTATTTCATGAATAAACCCAATTTTGAGAAGTTTTGTCTTGTCTATCATATTGTGTATGGTTGAGGTATGTTCCATGGTTATATCTTCTTGTTTATTGTTGCAACACATGTATAACACATCAGAAAAACCTAAGGCCGAAATCAAGAGGCCATCTTGCAAGTAAACACATCTAAACAAGTAGGTCATTAAAGTGTTTGATGAAATACCACAACCAGAAAAAGTTTAAAAAGACACCAAAACCGTGATGATCCTGGAATAATGGCTTGGGATCATTACAAGCTTCCTCATCTCTCCTTGCAAACTTTCCACCTCATGTCTCCTTCTTTGGTGCCTAATAGGAGACACCTCTGGACTTCTTAAGGAATATCTAGATGCATAAACTTTCTTGTTGAGTAAGGAGGTGAGTGGTGTCTATGAGCTATGCTATCACTTATGGAATAACCCGTTCTTCCATGATCATCTCTTCTTTCATGACACATTCCTTCTTCATCTTGCTTTGAGCCATTCTTGACTTGACCTTGCAACTGATTTAAGTTCTACAACACTCGAGCATTTATCTGACATTGCTCTCTCATCAGCCTCTTGATGTCTGCCTTATAGCTCTGCACTTCTATTTTCAGGCTCTTCACAGTTTCTAGCAATATTTCTTGCTCCCCTCGGCCCTTGTGTTTGTTGGATTATGTCTTTGCATTGTAAATTCTAGTATTCTAGCCTTCGGCCTCTTTATCATGGTTGGAGGCTCCCTTGCCTTCTTCCATTTCCTCAATATGCATTATGAGGCGATATGTTTAAATCCGGGAATTCTGCAAAATGTGCAAGTGACCATTTTGTCATAATTAAGCATATGATAAATAAAATTTGTCAATAATGTTATAGGTCCTTTCAACTCATGAATAATATATATAAATAACACTTCCATGTTATCCATGAGCTGATACATAAATCAATTATGCACAGACGCTTCCTTCAAACCACTTTCCCAAGTGACCACAACTCAAAACCGCAGACCAAATCCTTCCTGGAGCTTTTTTGTGCTAGAATTATTATATCTGAGATCGTGTGGTTTAAAATCGATCGAGAGTTGAGATTAATGGTCAACAAGAGCTCCGGGACTCCGAGCTTCAGGAGTTTCAGACTGTCTACACTCTCAACCTTTCCAAAGTGCCAACTCTCCGAACTACAGGATCTGTTTCCATGTATCCTTTCCCGATCAATGGAAAGGATTTTCTTTGCAGCTCCGGGCTTCAGGGCTTTCCCAAGAACCTCTCCAAAGATCTCCTAGAGTGTTGAATTAACGGAGGTCCTCTCCTTCTTCCACATATCATCTCTCGATAAACAATTGAGATTAACTCCAGCCTTCACGAGTTCTCTACTCAAAGCAACCTGCAACTCAATTTCTCTGAAGTACCAAGTCTCCGGACCTTGGGATCTTGCACCACGTGTCTATTGTAATCAATGGTTGAGATGGACTCCGACCTTCGGGCTTTCGGGAGTCCTCGACCCCAACTACTTATCCGTTGAATCCTCTGGAGTGCCAAGTCTCTTGACTACGGGATCTACTAACACGTGTCCTCTCTCAATCAACGATGAGGATTTACTCCGCTCTTCGAAGCTTCGGGGGTTTCACCTTCATCACACTTCATTCCTTCAGAACGTTGAACTGGAGAACTCCCGGAGTCTTCGTCAGTAACTAAGCACCAAGGGGTGCTACATGGTAGAAAATAAGGAACAGATACGTGGCCCTATCTAACAGGTGACACATGTCATATATTAACTAGCATGAACGGTCTTTGAAAAACATGACACGTGGAAAGCATCAAGTGTGTCCATGTCACCCTAGGTGGCGTCAGCATGCCACTTCACTCTAGTGCCTCACGACTTCGGGACTTCGGAAATTGGAACTTCGGGAGACTTCTCCACACTACACCCCAAATCCTCCGAACGTCGAATTCCCGAATAGGATGATCTGCGGACACGTGTCCTCAAACACGAATAGTCTAGATTTACTTTGTAGTTCAGGTCTTCGGGAGATTTTCTTTGTCCAAAAGAAAAAAAACTTCACCAAAATTTGTCGATCCCCGACCATCAGTCATCGACAATCGAAGATTTTCTTTGTCTGAAAAAAAAATAAAAACATCACCAGAATCTGTCGATCCCTGACCATCGGTCATCGATGATTAGAGATTTTCTCTGGTCGATCTTCAACCCTTCACCAAACTCGTTGAAATGAATACGAATCGTCGATATTCCTCATTTTTCAAATTGTCGAATCAACCCAGCCGTTGATTTGGTAATTTCAACAAACTTTGTAAACATTTGAATTTTTTGAATTTTTCAAGGACGAATCTGGACCGTTGATCCAAGATCAAACACGATATCAACCGTCGATTCTCCAAACTCTATCCACCATTATAGCGGCCATTAAAACTCAAATTGTTCAACCTTCTAAGTCGAAATCGACTCTGCAACTCCGCACATCAAATCCATTAACTTCTTAGACAATCTTGGAGTCATTCAAACTCTAATCCGTTCACGAATTTGGGGGATTTCACTCAAATGTTTCCACCATTTTTCCCCAAATTTGTGTAGATATATAAAATCTGTGACAACGAATCTTCCTGATTCACACTAGTCTTGGACCGTAATAGTATAGTGTTTGCACTAGAAGCTCTGATACCAATTTATAACGTACCCAACCTCCCACAGGTCGAGCATGCCACATCAAGAACACACCTCTTGGCTGATTTTGAATCTCTGATAACAATTAGTTAATAAAGAAGCATGAAATACATACATGCAATGATCAAGATTCATAATACAACATAAAATACATGCACAATATACCATGCACAACATTAACTAGCAAGCATGCATATTATAAGTACAAATCTCAAGTATAATAATTCAATACGCAGCGGAAATAAATACACAAGCAAAGGAAACCATAGCAGAGAGCGCTTATCTTTTATAGAAGAGAACCACCGACTGACTACAGACCAAGGACGTTCCACCCAACCATAGACATTGTTTTTCCAAGTCTCAACAACAATGTCACCCCCGAGCCAGGGCTATGAATCCACAAGGATGGTTCCAGAGTGTTACTCGGCTTCCCAAACCAGTTAACACTCAAGCTCTCACAAGCTTCTCTAACACTCACAACAATCCAAGTACCCAACTCTCTTCTACCCAGCCTGCACCACCCAAAAGAATAGACCTTCACCATTCTCTTCCACGCAGTCCCTCAAGAAGTCCTTCTCCTTCCAGGGCTCCAGTGCATCTTATCTAGAATCTCCATGCTAGGACTCTCAGGACTCACAGCTGTGAGCAAAGTTGAACACAAACCAAGCATCTCAGACATGCAGGCCTCAAATCATGGCTGGATTACACCAACAATATCCACAACCAACAAAACCGTGGTTGTTCTTCAATGGTATGATTTCCTTTCCCAAGCCAAACGTGAATGAGGAAATATGAGTGAGTGAAGGAATGAATGGAGTGCAGACTCCACGAGAGAGGATGAACAATGAACGTGTGCGACGACCAACAACAACACTAGAATGGGGATGGGAATGAGAGTGAGCGAATGACCAAAACGAATGAGAGAATTAGCCAACCGGAGAACCCCTTCCACAAAACAGGAACGGATTTTTATAACTTGTGGGGATCAAGAACCTCTTGGACTTCCCCCCAAGAGATCACGTAACCGATTTCTCCCATTACACAAAATGGGTAATATAGAATAAATACTTAGCCCTTCAAGCCCCCTCTCTTGTGGAATCATAACCCCCTATAACTCTAGTCCTTGTCCATCTAGCATCCAACAATGTATTTATTATTAATAATAATCAAAACATTACATTTCTTAGGCACACTGGCCTCTTTTAATTGTTTGGGCACTCTAGCCTCTCAATAATTAACAATATATTATTTAATATGGGGGCTCAAAACTCAGGGTGTTACAGATGGTATCGAGAGGGAATATTCCTTGATACCACATTCGTTGGAGGTAAGTAAAGAGTGTGTCAAAAGAAGGTCTAAGAGATGATAGTTGTAGGCCTACGTGGACTAAAGTTCCACCATGGCAGGCTAGGCTAGTGCCACGTCAAGGCCAGAGTGTCGCCATGTCACATGGAATCCATGTGGTAGTAAAGAGAGATGTTGCCTATGTAAACCCAATAACTTCAGAAGGTCATAACCTTCATTCCATAGCTCAGTTCTGAGTGAAATAACCATCGTGGGGAAGCTCTTGATGAACAGAAGATGATGGAAATGCGATAGAGAAGATTTGAGATCATTAGAAGAAGTAAAAATTTAATACCCCATCCCTTAAAAGCCACTTAGGGGGTTGGGTGTGATACACAGTGGTATCAGAGCAGGGAACAACGCTTGGCCTGCTTGGGCTCATGAAAAAATCAAATAAATTTTCTTGGAAAAATTTAAAGGGGAGACCACCCTACCCTATCCTATCTATGAGAGAACTATTCAAACACTAGGCCTAGATGGGCCAGAGAACAGTCACAAGACTAGTTTACTAAGGCTAAGATGAGCCTATTGAAAGTGGTTATTGTCGCAAGGAGATTATCTGGTTATTGTCACAAGGAAATTATTTGCATAAGTTCCTTGAGGAGAATGATTGCAGATTGAAATTTTGTTGGGATATTATTCAACAAAAATCGAATCATGTTGGATTGCAGCAGAGAATCATAACATTGCTTTGGGGATGATAGCCACTTCTAAAGGAGTGGGATTATGCCGATAGACGCTAATAGAAAGACTTGGATGCAAATGGAAAAAACCTATTATAGGGATACTTGATTCCATGGGGAGAATGGACGAAACAAGTTGCAAGGTTTCATACAAATGTGGACTAATGAAGCCTCTAGAAATTACAATCGCTGCTTAAGTAAGAGATTAGGCCTTTTGAGCATAATTCCCCATGTCTAGATCCTTATGGAAATATGTGAGGTCAGCTTACTTGACCTGTCTTAATTGAAACCTGCTATTGGGATAATCCCCTTTAACAAAGTAAAAAGGAGCCCTATGGAGTGAGAATAATCTTCATGAAAGAAGTAAAGTGACATGAACAAGTTCAGGAGCTCAAGGCTATGCTAAGGGAGTGCATATCACTAATAACTTAAGGGCATGTCTATGCAAGAGGTAAGCAAGTGGAATATGTTTGCACTGCAGGCATAGGTGAAATGCTTGGTGCACAAGGATATGCTAGAATGCATATGGAAAAGGGTTGAACATGCGAATTAGACATATTATAACCTATGGTGGATTGTAAGGTATGGTCTACTGATGGACCTTTTAGATGAGAATAACCTGATGTCAGCAGGAGTTAACAATAAGAATGAAATGTTGATAATGTTGTGTCCTATCACCTTATCAAGATAGGACTATAAGGATTAATGACAGACCGATACAAGGTCTGATTAAGGAGGTGTTGGACACCTTTAGATGACCAATGGGTTGTATTGACATCCAGAGGTTGATGGTAGCCATACGAATATGGCTTGGTATACTTGGATATCAATAAGAGGGAGGTTAGGAAAATATTCCCTTATATAAATCTGTTGACCAAGAATGAATTGAGGCATGAATAAGAGACTAGAAGTGGTTATCTTACTGCCTTGGGTAATGCAGTAACTACCCATCTAAATTCCGATTTATGGAAGGTTTTTACAGTAGAAAGGATAAAAGTGGCCCTTGCTGGTTGTTTCCATGTAGAGAGGGCAGCATTAGTATGAATTATGATTGTGAAACTAGTCATATGATTGATTGTAAGCTCTCACTAAAGAACACTGATATTAAAACCAAAATATCAATTTAAATGAATGAGGTAAAAATGTGCAAGCGATGCACCTACATATATACAAATATATGTATACATGCGTAAAAGTATAATCTTGATTTTTTTTTACCACTTACTAGGTCATGTTGTGTTTTCCAACAATCTCTCTTGAAGTGTCTAGACTTATTGCAGTAATGGTATTTGAATTTATATTTCTTAGATGAATTGTTAGCATTGTTCTATTTGTCTTTGCTTTTGAACCATGCACCAAATGCTCTCTCTCTGTAGTGGCTAAAGTTGGTTCTTAAGTCGATAACTTTTCAAATTTAAGTGCTTGAGTCTCCTCAAGCAGATGCAATGAATCAACAAATGAATCGAAGGAGGGAGGCAAGCTTCATATCACCAAAGCAACCATATATTCATCATCTAGTGGTTTCTCAATAGCCGACAATTAAGCACTAAGATCCTTCAACTGCAACAAATATTCAGAGATCGATCCTCCTTGCAACTTAATGGAAAACAATAGATTTTTCAAATACAATGTCAGCCCCACTTCTGATGCTTGATTCTTGTTTTAGAGATTTGTCCACAATATAGATGATATAGTGGCATTTCTTACTTTTGGAACTAATTTGCCTACAACTGACAATTTGAGAAGCAAATAAAGTTCCTTTGTCTTTTTATCAAAGTCTTCAGGATCATTTGCTTGCCTCTTTTCTTTATCTAAGATTATTTGATCAAAATCTTTAAACTGGCTAATGGTCAATATCTTATGTCTCCATAAACTATAATTATTTCCAGTCAAATTTTCAGACTCTGGAAAAATTAAATGATGCAAACTGGCCATTCTTAACATGTAACAAAATTAATGATATTGAAAAAATGATTAAACCTGAAGACTACAGCTAAACAAAGCTTATCGAACCTCCACGATCTAGTTTTCTTCATAGCGAACTAGAGGAGATTAATGGTAGGAAACAAATATTGTTTTCTTTCGCCAAGAAGTTACACAGTGGAGACCACGGCGATGAAAACGACTAATTATTGTTATTTGTGTAATGTTCATAGTCTAAACCCTTTGTAAATGTACATATAAGCTGGTAAATCGTGGTACCAATTGTAAATGTAAATATGCATATAGGTTGGTGAGTCGTTGGCACTAAGTTTTGGTTCTGCACGCACCTAAGTAGTGCGCAAGTGGGTGGGGGAGAATTGTTATCAAGGAAAGGGTGCACACATTTCATAGTTTTACGCACACTTGGGTAAGTGCACACATTTCATAGTGTTGCATGCACTTAAGTAAGTGCACAGGAATTCCTTGGAAGTGCGCATCGAGCTGGTTTATATGTGTGTGTGTGTTTGTGTGAAGCCGAAGACCCTATGTGGATATGACACTGGTGAGTCGGGACACAAATAGGCCAATGCGCCTGTCTTTGTAAATCGTAATCATACTCAAACTAATAATAATATCACATCATTGAGCACAGACAGATCAAAAAGAGACGAGGGGGCTAACTCCACTAAAAAAGAAAAAAGGGAGGGACTTAATTCTTAAGAAATATTTTATTAATATTTCCAGAAAAGTGTATGTTTTGGATAATTATTTTATCCTAAGTTCCCGAGGGTAAGGAATGGGTCACATATTGGCTTAAGCTACTTTTGAAGGTGACAAGTGTCAAGTTTAAGGCATGCAATGTATATTGTTAGCCTTAATGTATTTTGGGGAAGGGGTTTATTCATTTTTTCATGAGTAGAAGGGGTAAATGCAAGGGAAAATCCGACTATTACCTTATCTGCAGAGAGAGCTTGTAAGAGTTTTTTTGTACTATGATCAACGTTATGTTTTCAAAGAGGCAGGTTGTCAGGACCGTGAGCAGTGTCTCTAGGTGAGGGATTTGTTATTGAAGAAGCGGGTTGTCAAACCTGTGAGCATACCGTCCAGGTGAGTTTTTTTGGGAATTGTTCCCTGGTGCATTGGGCATTAGATGCAGGGCTCAGAGACTTCTTGTCCAACCTGTTGCTAGAATCCTGGAAGGGAAGTGGGGCAGCCAAGGGACTATTGAGCAGAGAAGGGGCACACTTCCTTGGGTGTGACAAGTGCATGGGGAATGAGAGACTGTAGGCTTGTTGTAGCAGTGGCACCTTGGACTGAGCAATTTTTTAGAGTATCAAACCTTAGCCTGACATTAGGAACCCTTTTTCCCTGGTGGAGTTAAACCCCAACTCGAAGGTGACCTGTTGTTGAAAGTATATGAACAACAAAGTCTATGGATGAGAGGAACGTCTGAGCTCTACGCGCAGTTGGTGACTTTCATAAAAGATAAGTGTTCCTTATGCGTTTGTCTTATTTATTGTGTGCTTATTTATCTATGTTTGATATGGTTTAATTCTTGTAAGTTGTTGCATATAAGTAATTGTTGTTATCATGTTTAATGTTGCTTGCACATTTAAATGTGGTGTTGACAATCATTATTGTAGTTGTGCATGAGTATGACAGTTGTTGGTAGTCTTGTCTCCTAAATTAACCTTATGATATTGGTCATGAGTCTCTGAGGCAAGGTTTGTAGTTGTGCATGAGTATGACAGTCGTTGGTAGTCTTGTCTGCTAAGTTAACCTTATGATATTGGTCATGAGTCTCCGAGGCAAGGTTTGAGCGCATTACTTCAAGTGACATTGCACAGACCGGTGTAGAGTAGAATCTGTGCAATGGATTTTGGAATAGCATTGTTCAGTAGTAAACTAGATAATGTTACAGTATGGTATCAAAAGCAGTTGGTAGCGGAGATGTTACAAAATGTCAAAAGTTGAGATTGTGTGACATGGCCTAGCCTGGGTGTCTGGGGATGTTACAATTTGCTCTACAAATCTGCAAACATCCACCATGTTGTAATTGCACCACTTGAAGCTGATACTATCTATTATTATCGCTGTGGAGGAAATGGTCCAAAATACTCGTTCAAAATAGGCACTGAAATTGCAATTGCTTTAAATAATTTGGATGTTAATAGTGAGAATGCTCTGAAGTTCAGACATGAAATTGAGTACTGCACAGAGCCATTTTCTGCATCAGCTGATAGTGAGCCATTTTCTGCATCAGCTGATAGTGAAAAAGCTGAGTCATGCTTATCAGAGCTAGCAGAGACGAGCAATGCCTTCAAACAAATTCTGATTGCAGGCTTAGAGCAACTAGCTAGCAGTATAACACCCGGTTTCCGCCCAATCATGGATGATGTTGCCACAATAAGCTATGAGTTATCTGAAACACAATACGCTTAAAACGAAATAAATGATCCATGGGTATAAAAGTTGTTGTATGCAGCTAAGACAAATGTAACTTGAAGCTTGATAGAGATGCTCGAACACTTGTTAGCCTCTTTTCTAGTAGGACACAAAGAACTGTTAGGGATAAGTTTGCACAAGCACATATATTGATGATGCTGGGATCGGAACAACAGAATAGCACAATCAACAGGGAGCTACTGAAGGCCTCCACCTCGGTAGTCCTCCAACGACACTCAAACACCCTGGTGGACGTCCTCCCACCCAAGACCAACTCCACTATCACACTCCTCTTCCGGTGTGAGAAACCAGACATGACCTACAATGATATTGGAGGCTGAGACATACAGTAATAGGAGATTCGAAAAGCCACGGAGGTTCCACTCACCCACCACGAGCTTTACAAGCAGATCGGGATAAACTTTCACCAGGTAGTGGTCTTCTTCATCAAGAGGCAGACTCCATCCTTCAATTGGAGTTGGTGGCCAAGAGATTGGCTCTGATACCATATGAGATTAAACAACCCAACAATAGTATTAACCAGCTCACCAATTACATTGCACTGGCTTAATATATAGCTAGATGACACCTCTAACAAACTAATATTCTCAGATTTCAAATAGATAACAACTACAGCCTAATATCTTGGACACAACAAGAATCCGTTGTTGTCATTATTGAGCCTCTTATCTTATTATTCTAATACCAAAAAATTCCAATGAGCTATTTCCCCTTACTCCTCTGGAACTGGCATCCTAACACACTCTTGAGATCTTATTTATGCATGCAGAATTGCATCTTGAACAAATCTTTATATAATTTGCATCCAGACATCCGATCATATTAATTTGCTTCACACAGCAAGCTTTAGCAGCCAACCCTGCACATCAATTACTGCAATATATAGCACCAACTATCAAAAAATCTGATTTCAACTCTAAATAAGCCACCCAAAGCTGATCCTGGAAGCACATTCTCAATTTCATCTTCTCTACCCAAAACTAGCTTTTACAATCCCATTATTAAACATATGTTACATACAGAACCATGTATCACCAAATCCCCATCTGCAAATTCCATAGGAAAATATGGAAAGGATAAGCATCACTTCCCTTCGACATTGGGTCTATAAATTCCATTTAGTGATGATACAAATTTGAAAAAAGATATCAGGCTCACAACACACTAAGTTTAACTGCTCCCTTGTACAGACCGTTTTTTTATTTGACACTAATCATTTCAATCAGTCTTCTCCAATAGCTCCATTCACGCTGGTATACAGAATCCAAAACAACTCAAAATTCTATATCCAATCCTGAAAAATCACATTCATAGATTAACTAATCTATCTATTTGACACTAATCATTTAAATTGGTCTCCTCCAATAGCCCTATTCAGACCGATATACAAATATTAAACAACATTTCAGTCCAGAAATTAACAAATTCAAAATAGGATGAAATTGATTTTG
The DNA here is from genome assembly GCA_000966675.3 of Picea glauca. NCBI lineage: Eukaryota > Viridiplantae > Streptophyta > Pinopsida > Pinales > Pinaceae > Picea > Picea glauca. Next base: position 2,995 of record JZKD02S1935351.1, on the reverse strand, counting down.
TATCCTGGACTGCATGTAAACACACAGTGGATCTCAGTTTGTCTGATTATTTCATAGACATAAAATATCATCGAAAATTAGACAAAAGATACCAATTTGGCCTAAAAGAATAACCACTCTAGATATGAAAACTTCCATAACAAGACTGCCGGCCACAACTGCCAGCACTAGCAATTGCACAACGGCATTAGTTCCTCACAGTAGTAACATATTTCATAAGCATCGCAACCACTTCAGGAGAAACTTCGGATGCCACATTTTGCAAGTGCTCAATCTTTGTTTTTGTTTCCTCCTCAAGTCGCTTAACATTGGATCCCGAATCACCACTGGTCTGTTTGTTCAAAGTTGAACCCAATGAGACTTTGATCAGCACAACAAAGTCAATGTTTACATTGTACAAGAACAAAAAATTGTTATAATAACTTATGAAAAATAAACACAATCAATCTGGGAATAAGTCCACCACCTCTGAGACCTTCTTCCGAAATTCAGCTTCCCTCTGTGCCCGATAAGAAGCAATTTCCCTCTCAGCTTCGTCTTTTGCTTGTTTCAATCTAGCCATTTTTGCTACAAACCAAAAGGATGTAACTTTATTTCAGCATAGCGCAACATAACAGAATAAGTTTAAATTGTGTGCAAATGCCAAAAACAGAAGCATTCCTTTCAAAACAAGTTTGTGGTTGCCTTATATTCCAAATCATCCATAACCCAATAAATATGTTTGACCATGAATTTAAAACAAAGAAATTACTAACCAGCTCTAGCAGAAGCAACAATGTTTTGCGCCTCCTGCTCTGCAGCCAGCAACAACTGAATTCCACCCTGTCCCTTGTTTGAATCCATGACTGCCTAACTATACAGTGCTTATATATCAATCAAACAAAATCCTGGAAATTCAACGTGTCTCTCCTGCCAAAAGAAATAAGTATTTTTTTCATTCAATTAAACGAAGTTATCCACCACACATGCAAGAATAGAAATGATTCTCTCATCCTAGCGAATTGCTCAGAAAAAAAATGCCAAAAACAAATCATTCTATGTAAAATTATATCAATATTGAGGAATTGGGCCTTACTTTGTTGCTATGATAAATATGTCTCTACATGAACTATTGAAAACTACGAATAAATGTGATAATGTAAAGGATAAAGGGGCTTCTTGCAACTAGTCATTCCTATCATCATGTCCATACGGGCTGTGGTCTAGTGTGGTATAGTGGCTGAGACAGGGCATCGCTATCCAAACCACCCAAGTTCAAACCCCAGCGGGCATAGAGCACTGGAATAATGTAAGTGTTGCCCAAGTTTGACAACTACCCACGTTCAAGTGGGCCTGCAATAATGCAGAATTGGAGTTCATAGCTCCAGGCAGATCAAAAAAAGGAGTTTACCTTACCCAAAAAAGCTAGTCAATCCTAGCATCGACTTAGTGAATCAATGTATACTCAACGTCTACTCAAACCAAACAAGTAAAAAGGAGAATGTGACCAGGATGCAGCCACAGATTCTGCAACACAACACCTTATAACTTGATCAGGTTTAAACCTTGTAACATGAGCATGGCTTGAGCTAAGTGTCCTGGATCAAAAATGGAACAGAGACATAAATTCATCTCCATGCTCAACAAGAACTTGCAGAAACAAATGGTCTCATCTTACAGTGGTAAATAAATCATCAGGCATGCCAAACCCAGTTTCAATCATTTTGGGATCCTATAGAAATTTATTTTGTAATTACTAGGTTACTTTATAAAAGGCTTGACAAGAGCCATACACTAAGCATGCGCCTAGGTAGGTTACAAGACCAAATGCTCATAACTAATTTCAAGAGTAACTAGTGGCATTAGGGAAGAAAAAAATCGTCTCCATTGACAGTTACTTCTAATTCCTGGATCCAAAACGGAATAGAGAGAGAAATTCATCTCCATGATCAAAAAGAACTTGCAGAAACAAATGATCTTACCTCACAATAGTAAAATAAATCATCAGGAATGCTTGGGATGATCTTACCCAGTTTCAATCGTTTTGGGATCATATTTTGCAATTACTAGGTTACTTTCAAAAAGGCTTGACAAGAGCCATAGACTAAGCATACACCTAGGTAGGCTACAAGACCAAATGCTCATAACTAATTTGAAGAGAAACTAGTGATATTAGGGAAGAAAAAAATCGTCTCCATCACCAGTTAGTTATAATTCCTTTGGAGTTGCATTCTATTTTTTCAAAAACAACATATAATCGTAACCTGCCAATCATACACTGAAATACACTCATTTAATTCCACAAATTTTGTCAAATTTTCCATCACTGCCCAAGAGCTTTGCCGCTCAAATAGTTCTCAAGAATCACTAAGTCCATATTAAACCCAAAGCATCAAAATTATTAAAAAACAATTATCACCTCCAAGAGCTTTGCAAGCTCAAATAATTTCTCAAGAATCACTAGATCCATATTAAACCCAAAGCATCAAGATTATTAACAAGCAAGATGTGCATGCTCCAGCATTTTAAGATCTTAGACGTTTATTGTCTTTAGAATTCAAACTAGTTTACAAGAAGCATATTTTGTGCAATTGTCAAAAGCCATAACAACTAGCCAAAACATACCCTATGAAGCAACGGGTGTAACTAGGCAGAACAGCAAAGCCACTCAAAAGACAAACCACCACATATGGACAAGTCTACTTCCCAGCACAACATAGTTCCTACAAGATGTGGAACTCCAATCATCAAGACACCTCTTCAGGGTACGCTGAGGCATACTAATGAGCCTTTAACATCTACAAACCCTTTGACCAGCTCGTTGGATGAGGTTGATTTAGACAGTGCTTTCGATCATTGTTTAAGTGGTTGGACTTTGATGATCGAAAAATCATAAGTGGTTAAAGGAGACATCCCAAAATTTTGATTATTGAAAATCATAAGTGGTCAAAGCAGACCTCCCCAGTCACGGTAATCCGATTCATTAATATGAGCTTGGAGTTGCACGGAGTTACAT
>JZKD02S1935340.1:58672-69727 GCA_000966675.3 Picea glauca | reverse complement strand
TGTGTTTTTGCAAGATGAGCCTCTCCATTTACTTACATGCGCTTTATTTCTCTTGGGCGAATTTCCTAGAATCTCCATTTACTTACCTACGTTTTATTTATTTTGGGAGAATTGCCTAGCATCTTCATTGACTTACCTGTGTTTTATTTCTTCTCGGCGAATTGCTTAGGAAAATCCCTTTTCTTACCTGAGTTTTATTTCTCTTGGGCGAATTGTTGAGCATCCCAGGCGTTTTTACTTTCCATTAGTCTTTGTTTCTTAAAAAAAAAAAAATCTCCCATGATTACTGTTCTCTCCAAGCTTTTTTTTTCCTTGATTCATCTTTGTTTTTTCCAAAACAAAATTCTCCCAGCAATGCAAATTAATCTCTTCATTTTGCCCTAAGATTTCGTCTAGCCATGTGAATTGGCACTCGCAATTTTCCCTCGGTTATCCTTTGCGATGTTTTGCAAGAAAACCTTGAATCTCTTGCATTCTGTCTAAGGAATAACCCTCCGTGAATTTGGTCACGATTTTTCCCATAAAATATTCAATCATCAAAGAATCAAATCTATGACAACACCGACTGTTATCCTTTGGCGGTGGCGGTGGCCGTGGAGGGCATTGACTGTCAGTATTAGTACCGGATCCATGAAAACACCGAATGTTATTGTGTCCCTGCGAGTTGACTTCTTTTAGGTTTTTCTTCATAAACATTTTGGCCATAATCGCTAAGATTTGTGGTTATTCTGTTTAATCTGGAGTGGAACGATTCCATTAATCAGATTCCTTCACCATCGTAGTTAAAACATTTCTTTCTAATATACCTCAGCGTTGTTAAAAAATTTCTTTCTTTAAAGATTAACAATCGTCCTACCTTAATCCTCCTTGAGATACCTTCCTTGTTTTAAAACCTTTCTCATTAATGTCACTTTACTTGATAGAATTTCATAAATGAAGCCTTAAATTACTTCTTGGTAAGTCAAATGATTGGAACAATGTAATGATGTTTAGTTAATAACAATTCTATATTTTTAATTGGAACCCTCATAATGTTAACATAGATAGATCGCTTTTAACATAGACACTTGATTTACTTAAGGATTGCATTTTTTATGAAAATAAATTGGTGGATCTCTTGGCGCTTTGAAATAATGGTAAAGTATGATTAATTTAGTAACCAAACTTACTTGCGTTCCTTAAATCAAGTTGATGTGTGATTGATTTGTAATTATTCTCTTGTGCCCTGAAATTGAAATTAATAGATTAGTTACTTTTTGTGAAAAAAAATAAATTGATAATTATTTTGTGCCATGGTATAAAAACGATGTGTGGATAGTAATGTGCATAGATTACATTTTGCGCTGAAAAATTAATTGATAATTATTTGTGCCATGATATAAAAGTGATGTGTAGATGGTCATCTGCGTAGTTTACCTTTTACACCATAGAAATTTAATTGATAATTATTTTGTGCCATGATATAAAAGCGATGCATGGATGATCATGTGTGCAGTTTACTTTTTGCGCCACTAAAAATGTTAATGAATAAATGATTGAGAAATTGATTTCCCTTGAGCCATGGATTATGATGATAATTAAGTAATTAGATTTCTTTGTGTTATGGACTAATGATGATGCATAAATAATTACTTTTTAGATTACTCGTACGCATTATAACAATATTGATGTATGATTTCCTAAGTGATTAGATTAATCGCCCACATTGAATGATGTGGATTTATGTTTAATTCGGTAATTAAATCACGCACACACCTTGAAATAATGTTGATTTATCGTTGAATTCAGTAATGGATTAATCATGCACCTTGAAATAAAGTAGATGTTTTCTTTTGAGCCATTAAAATAAAATAAAGTTGACTACATTTGCGTCTTAACTTATCTTGTTATATTATTGATATGGTAATTAAATTCTGCTACGCCATGAACAATAATGATGTTGAATGATTGAGCTAGTTGGTTTTCGACTTGATTGTGTTAGTGGGATGTAGACACCTCCTTGTTCCTCAAAGCAATCACCAACCCTCAAACCTTAAATGGTCAAAATCAATCGGATGAATCATGGGCTTGAACATTGCTTATGTGTCCTAGAGGTCCTTACCTTGCAGGGTAGGTTGGATGCATAGTGATTTTAATATTCAGTATTTGGTTGATCATTGTTTATAAATTGCTTTAGTTGATTGTGGTGTGTTGAACTGTGCCTCTTTTTATGTTTATGTGTCGCTATCCTTTATGTTGATGCGTTGGTTGTGTCGTTAATGATTTCAATGATAAGTAGCTTGTGATTCTTATACTTATGATGTTGTAGATTATGTGATGCTATGAATGATGTTGACATTAATTTCCTATTGCATCTAATGCAAAAAAAATAAAAAAAATACCTCTTGTGCTTCACTTTCCTAGTTGTAACAGAGACGCGTTACAATGCTCAAAGGGTTGGTGTCTAAGGGTTTTGTTGGTTTATTAATGATTAACCATGTGTCTTCCCACAGTGTACCAACAACAATGAACAGATTTGTAACACAAAGAACTTCTATGAGTGATTATTTCACTGCTCATGCATTATCTCTTGAATTATGAATATTTTTTTATTATAGTAATACTTTAATATCAAATTGAAACATAATAATAATAATAATAATAATAATCTAATTTTAAGGCCATGATCAAGGGAGACACCAAATTCATGTATGATACCCCCTTGTTTGTGGGACAAGAGACCCACTACCATACGGATTTGATTGCTAAATTCTACAAAGATGTACATACCCTGCTCGCTATGGATTTGAACTTATGACTTGGATTAAAAAAACACATATTCAAATATAAATTAATTCAAATTTATATTAAATTTAAATGTTTAATAAAAATGGATTCAATTGAATTATGTAATACACCTCTAAAAAGATTCCAATCCTCTAAAAAGATTCGAATACAAACTCTCAAAAAGAACAAAGTAAAAAACATAGTTCTCACATCCAAGCTCCCTTAACCTTCTTGAGTATATATAGTCTTCTTAAATAAGTGTATATATATACATACCATGTTATTACTATATATATTACACATATCATATGATTTAGGTTATATAATACACTTGGTAACCTATTAAAAGGATCCGATACAAACTGTCGTGAATGAAGAACAAAGTCAAAAGTAGTGTCCCCCATGAACTAAAGCATGTTTCCTTCGTCTTGATCACCTTAAAGTAAGGTGATCGTTCTCCTATTAGGATACCAAGAAAGATTTTCTCCTATTATGATACCAAGAAAGATTTTCCGTTTGTATAAGAGGCTCTAAAATACTAAACTTTTCTCGATGCTTAGATATGATGTTGGGTTATTGTATCATTTCTATTCATGTTCCTATTCTTTCTCGTCTCTTCAACAGTTCAAGGGCCATCATCGTCAACTCAACTAAAAGGAGAGGTGACAATCGACTATTATTTGGTTACACCAAATGCTTCTATGCCTTCATTAACTTCGACCATTTGCTTCTTTGCCTCAGTAATTCACAACCAATGTGTCGATCTGAACGTTGTACAGCCACATGGAACGCGCTTTCGTGCACGTGGCCCTGATATGCTGAGCGGTGGTAGTATTCATGGTTTGAGGTTTCCTCTCTGATTTCTCTGTGATATGACTAGTAGGGAAAAATTGTTCCCAGGTCTAATCGATTCCGCCTGAAGCCTATATCTATAGATAGAGATCGCATGCGTTGGTTGGTGATTATAGGCACTCGTCAAAGAAAGTATAGTTAAATCATCCATTGCCCTGTCTAGATGTTCAACAAAGTGCTGGAAATGACAGAAAGCCAATATGAATTCTGACGCTACAAATTTGGTAATCTTCAAGGCTGAATCGACACGAGGGGAACAAGAAATCTAAATTCATTGTTTGTCGGGATTTTTTTCATTTCTATATTGGTTGCTTCCACCGGAGCTTTGCACTTTGTAAATGGTTGGAAGGACACAGTCCACTTTTCTTTTTTAATGTATATATGTGTTACATGTACCGGCTTATGGGTTAAGATCCTCACGAGATCCTCGATTCGAGCGAGGTGATTAAGCTATCTTTATAAACTAAATAATAGTCGATCACTATTGATAGACACTCACCTAATTCATTCCTTTTACACATGCTTAGATTCAGCCGGGTTTGGAGTTCATGGAGAAGTGGGATTGTCATGGAATGGATTATTATTCGCACAGTGGACAACATCTGTTGGAAATAATAATTATAAGTTGGTGAGCTCTTTAGGTCTCTACCAATAGTGAAAAGTCGCACGATTAGTCAAAAGTCAATCGACGAGCGTTGAAGTTATAAATGGAGCCGATCTCTATCTTCTTGAGTTCAGTTAAGTGGTTGAAGAGTCACTCGTATTTATGGTACTCTTACATGTTGAGTCGGTCATAGCTTCTATAAGAAGTCTCAGTCGAAGTCCATATAAGTTTGAGTCTTCAGTTTAGTTAGATGATGATGATGTAAAGTTCATAAGTAGAGAAAAAAGAGAGATAGAGTGATCAACTAAGAACTAGTAACAACTGAAGAGTTGAAGAAGTTTGAGCACAGGCTCTGAGTTTGTAAGGTCAGCAGAAGAAGCCATTCGAGCCGAAGCTCATCTATGTCATTGTATTTTGTATTCGTGCACTGCGTCGAAGTTCATCAATATAAAGCATTTTTTGTACTGACAAGTTTCTGTATTATTTATGAGTTTATGTGCTAAGCATAGTACTGTATTATTCTGCATTCATAAATCATTTCATTAAGTGTGTGTATTGACAGCGCGTAGTAAACCGAACAGTGGTTTTGAGAACTATGTTGTGTAGCCTTTTGGTGCGCAGTATTTGAAACTGCATTGCATATAGTATATCATGCACAACATCGATCCAATCTCTGGTATCACAACAGGTTCTATCAGAACAATTTCAAGAGAAGAAACTCTGTTAAAAATGGTTTCTACCTCAAATTTGCAACCTCCCACTTTTAGAGGCAAGAATTATGAGATGTGTTCCTTGACCATGAAGGCGTTGTTCTAAGGTCAAGATGTATGGGAAATAGTCGAGAATGGATATGTTGAACCAGTAGATCAGGCAACATATAATTCCCTCACACAAGATGAGAAGGATGTCTTGAAAGATCAAAGAAAGAAGGATGGAAATGTGTTGTTTTAAATACATCAAACCATGCATGAGAGCATAATCCCAAGAGTTGGATCGCAGAATAAATAGATTTAGATATTACAAACCTCTTATCAAGGTATGGACAAAGGAAAGACTGTAAAACTACAAATTCTTAGAAGAGATTTTCAAACTCTGTCAATGAAAGATTTAGATACAATAGATTCATTCTACACCCATGCCATTGGAATGATAGATCATATTAAGTCTCGTGGTGAAACCATAGAAGACATAAAAGTTGTTGAGAAGGTACTTAGGAGTCTTCCTCCTAAGTCCGATTCTCTAGTGGTGAATCTAGAATAGAGAAAAGACTTGAGTCGGTTTAGCCTTGATGAACTGCAAGCTTCCCTCATTAATGATGAACACATATTGAATAGGTCATGTATGCCATTAGAGAATGCATTTTTCGCACAATCATCTATAAGTTGTGGAAGAGGAAGGGAGAGAGCTAACTCTAGAAGCAGAGGAATATGTTCTATCAGAAATGGATGCAGTAGTAGTCCTGGAAATACTAGCGGAAGAGATGAAAACCCAAGTACCAGTCAGCAAGTGGTCAGAGAGATGAAAAATCAAAGATTCAATGCCATTACTGTAAAAAGTATGGACATTATGCATATGAGTGCAAGAAGATATAGTATAATCAGAACAATCAAAGTCAAGATCATTCAAACAATGCAAATAACCAAACTTTCCCTATGTTTATGGAGCGCATTGTAGAAATGCTTAATATAGTATCCCAAGTTGAATGCAATGTTGCTCAAGAATGTCCTTGTAACATATGGTATTTAGATTCAGGGTGCACTAACCACATGACAAGAAACATAGAATTTTTTTTTAGTTTGGATGAGTCAGTCCAAACCAAGGTTACACTTGGAACATATATCCAAGTTACTATCTTGGGAAAGGCAGTATAAATATTTTAACTAAGGAAGGAGAACATAAAGTTATGTCTGATGTATATTATGTTTCTGGTCTGAAGCATAATCTGATGAGCATAGGACAACTATTACAAAAATGATACAGAATCTACATGAAATATAATCACTGTGTGATTATGGATAAATGCCCAAGCGATCAACTTATTGCAAAAATCCAAATGACAAGTAAGAGGATGTTCTCATTGACTTTGAGGCCAAACAAGAAGAAGAATACAATGCTAGTTGTTGGTAAAGGAAAAAGTGTGTAGTTAGAGATTGCATTTACAACATAAAGTGTGTGCGGTTCTAATGAAGAAAATAGTGCGCGTGGTATCAAAAAAGGAGAAAAAGGAACAGAGATGAATGAAACATTCCAATCCGAAATTCAGAATGATTCCTGGTTCTGAAATTTTAGATTTGGAAATTTTAAATTTGGAGGTCTGAGGCTACTACACACAAAGGATATGGTAAAAGGTTTTCTATTAATTGAAAAACCAAAGAGGATATGTGAATGTTGCATATTTGGCAAGCAACACAAAGAATCATTTCCAGTTGGCAAGTCTTATAGAGAAAAAACTCCACTGGAAATTGTACATTCAAACATTTGTGGACCAATGCAAACTCCATCTATAGGAGGCAATGCTTATTTTCTAACATTCATTGATGATTTCTCAATAAAGACATGGATATATTTCCCAAAGCATAAATATGATGCCTTGGGTTGTTTTCAATAATTTAAATCACTTTTGGAGAAGCATAGTGGTTATTACATCAAGTTTCTAAGAACGAACAGAGAAGGAGAATACATGTCAAGAGAATTTCATAACTTTTGTAAAGTTCATGGAATCTACAAGTAATTTACCGTTTGATACACACCACAACAAAATGGTGTCTCATAGAGAAATAACCGAACCATCATGGAAACGACATGCAATATGTTGGCAACGAAACATTTGTCAAATGAGTATGGGGCTATGGCAGTAGCAACTACAGTATACATCTTGAACAGATGTCCGACAAAGAGTGTGAAGAACAAATTTCTTCAAAAAGCTTGGACATGTTCAAAGAATAATGTGGTGCACTTAAAAGTTTTTGGTTGAGTCGCACACGCACATGTTCCAAATGAGTTGAGAAGGAAGTTGGACAACAAAGGACATAAATGTATATTTTTTGGGTATTCTGAAGACACAAATGGATACAAGTTGTATGACCCCATCGCAAGAAAAGTCATATGATGTTCAGTTAGTGGAGAAAGAATCATGGGATGGAACCATAGCAAAGGCAATGAAAATTATTGATGCAATGGGGCATGATGAAATGAAAGAAGAAGAAGAAGTGTTTCAAACACCATGTACAAGTCAGTGTGTAGCCCCTTCTACACTTGACACTGCAACGCAAAACACAATGCAGAGTACTCCAGTAAGAACAACAGGTGCACAGTCTAGACCTAGAGCACAACAAACATCAACAAGCAGTCCAAGTAGTTCTACATCTCCAGATCCAACATTAGAAAGTCTGTTACCAAGAAAGACAAGAAGTCTGCAAGAAATCTATAATGAAGACACAACAACTTCTTTTTTCAGTTTTTTTCTTGTTTTCACAAATACATGATCCATTAACCTTTGAAGAAGTAGTCAAAGATGATGTATGGGCACAAGCCATGGATGAAGAAATCAGATGCATACAGAAAAATTAAACATGGAAATTGGTACATGTACATTATGAGAAGGATGTTATAAGTGTGAAGTGGATTTATAAAACCAAGCAAGATGCAAAATGAATTGTACAGAAGTATAAGGCAAGGTTATTTGCAAGAGGATTTACACAACAACTTGGAATTGATTACAACGAATCATTTGCACTAGTTGTGCACATGGACATAGTCAGAACAATGTTATCCATTGTTGTGAAGTACAAGTGGCCAATTTATCAGATGGATGTAAAGTTAACATTTTTGAATGGAAACTTAGAAGAAGAAGTATATGTGGAACAACCATAAGGTTATGAGGTTCCAGGACAAGAAGAAAAAGTGTACAAATTGAAGAAAGCTTTGTATGGGTTAAAACAAGCTTCGAGAGATTGGTATCGTTGGATAGATTCCTATCTCACACATAATGGATTTCAGAGAAGTGAAAGTAAGCCAACACTGTACATCAAAGAAAATCAACAAGTTAATAAGCTAAATTTTTTTTTATATGTGGATGATTTGATTTTTTCAGGTGACTTTGGCATAAAATAATTTATTCAATCATAAAGGATGAATTTGAAATGACTGATTTGGGGCTTATGAGTTTTTTTTGGGAATAGAAGTGCACCAGTCCAAAACTCGCATATTTATCTCACAGTCTAAGTATGCGCATAAAATATTGAAAAGATTCAATATGATGAATTCAAAAGAAGCACCAACACCTGTCATAACATGATTGAAGTTAAGAAAGGAAGATAAAGTGTCCAATGTGGATCCCACACTGTTTAAAAGACTGATAGGTAGTCTTTTGTATATCATAATGACAAGACCGAATATTAAATATGAAGTGAGCCTGATTTGAATGTTCATGGAAACTCCAAAATAATCACATTGGAAGGCAGGAAAGAGAATCCTAAGATACGTGAATGGAACAAAAGATGTTGGCATAAAGTACTGCACTTCAGAAGATTTTAGACTCATTGGATACACTCACAGCAGTTGTGGAGGCAAAATAGATGATAAGAAAAGTACCTATGGGTACACCTTTCATTTTGAAACATGTATGGTATCATGGGCATCAAGGAATCAACCCATAGTAACCCTTTCTTCAACAGAAGCAGGGTACGTCGTAGCTACAAGCACAACTTGTCAAGTACTATGGATGAGAAGGATGTTAAAAGATTTGTTGCAGGAACAACAAGAACTAACAACAATATTTTTTGACAACAATTTAGCCATCATGTTATCAATTAATCATGTGTTTCACAAGAAAATCAAGCATATTGATACAAGGTATCATTTCATCAGAGAATTAGTAAATGATAGAGATCCGTTTAGAATTCTGTAGGTCAAAATAACAAGTCCCCAACATTTTTACGAAGGATTTAGCAAGAGATGCATTTCATCATGTGCGTAGTAGTCTAGGGGTGCGTGCAATAACATATGAGTGACAGTAAAATGAAAATTCAAATTTTTTATGTAATTTTATTTTGTAATCCCACCTACTTATAATTAAGGGGGAGTGATGGAAATAGTAATTACAATTCTGTGAGATATTTACGTCTCTATCAATTTGTCTGTCAGTTAATTTGTCAGTAGCCAAGTTGTCATTCAGACAGTCTGACAACCTACAAGTGAAACGTCACATGATTACTCAAAAGTCAGTCCGCCAGTGATGAAGTTATAAATGGAGTCGATCTCTATCTTCTAGAGTTCAATTAACTGGTTGAATAGTTAGTTGTATTTATGGTAGTGTTAGATGTTGATTCGGTCATAGCCTCTGTAGGAAGTCTCAGTCGGAGTCCATATAAGTCCGACTCTTTAGTTTAGTTAGATGATGATGATGCAGAGTTGATAAGAAAAGAAAAAAGAGAGGTAGAGAGAACAACCGAGAGTCAACAACAATTGAAGAGTTGAAGAAGTTTGAGTATAGGCTCTGATTTTGTAAAGTCTCTAGAGGAAGTCATTAGAGACGAAGCTCATCTCTATCATTGTATTTTTTATTCCCGCACTGCGCCGAAGTTCATTGATATAAAGCATTTTTTCTATTGAAAATTTTTTGTCTTATTTCTGAGTTTATGTGCTAAGCATAGCACTGTGTTATTATACATTCATAAATCATTTCATTAAGTGTGTGTATTCACAACATGCAACAAACTGAGAAGTATGTGTACTGTGCAATGGTTTTGAGAACTCTGTCACGTAGAATGTTTGGTGCATAGTATTTGAAATTGCATGCACAGAGTATACCCAAGCACCATCAATCACCATCATGATCATCATCGTTGTTCCAGAAATTGGTGTTTGTCATCCCCTTTGATCACGAAAGATTGATTTATCTGCATCACCATCATGATCATCATCATTGTTCCAGTGGAAATGCAGATAAATCAGTCTTTCATGAGTAAAGGGGACGAGAAAGACTGATTTCAGGAACAACGATGATGATTATGATGGCGATGCAGATGTTGTCCATTGTGCAAATTATAATCCATCGCAAATATTTGAAAAATAAATTAAAGGTGAGTGCACAGTTCTGATGAACTAGTATTTAGTTTATATAGATTAATAGGTATCATTTCGCTAGCATAGAGGATATCCTAGGTTTCTTTACACCAATCGACTGCTAGCTGGAAGACACAAGATACATGAAAATATGTGGATTGTGATCTTACAACCATGATGTTAGGTATTACCAAAAGAGTTTTCTAATACTATTCATATAGAGCACAATAAATCCATTCAAAAGGGCTTACTTTTGTGATAATCCAACGTCTACAATTCTTAATATAGTAATATTGACAATAACGCAGTGTTTTGTAAGGCTGCAAGTTATATGAAAAATTGAAATTTGTAGAAACTCATGTTAGAGTATATGCATAAATTGTTTATGTGTGGTGAGTAGATATTATCAGTGACAACCATTGATCATTTTCGTTGCTCCATTTGTTTAAGATGGAATAAATAACAACTGCTTGTTGTTTCAGTAGCTATTATTTAACCAATTTAGCGCATGGAACTTGCGTCATTCTTATAGTTGTTATAAGGAAATATTTCGCGTTTCTAATGTGGAACTACAGGTATCTAGCATGGCCAATGAAGTTTTGGATCAAGTAGAGAATAGAATCTAATTGATGCTACTGTGGGGTTTTGTTATGGTCCTAACCCGCACATAGGTAGAACAATATATTTGGATGTAATAAAGGTCAATATTAATAAGGCCTTTCAATAAAATAGAATAAGATGGATGTAAGAAGACCTAATAGAAGCTT
>JZKD02S1935340.1:17538-58662 GCA_000966675.3 Picea glauca | reverse complement strand
CCATGAAATGTGGAGGGCATTGTGAAAATGTGCGTCTCCAAATTGGTGACTACCACCTGAAATCCCATATGTTTTCTATCGACATGGGAGGTTGTGACATTGTGTTGGGTGCAGATTAGCTAAGGACTTTGGGTCCCATTCTCATGGATTTTAAAGACTTAACCATGCAATTCAACTAGGAGGGACACCAATATAAGTTCCAAGGCATCACCGTCGGTTCACCTAAGATCTTTAGTTCCCATCGCATGGAAATTTTCTCAAAAAGGGTCACTCTGGTGTTATCGTCCAACTCCATGCCATACAAGCAATAGAGACACCCTCAGTACCACGAGACCTCCAAGCCATCCTTTCTAAACATCAATTGTTCTTTTCCACTCCGTAAGGCCTCCCTCCTTCCCGTGGTGTTCATGATCATTCCATTCCCCTTGTACCAGGAAGCCTTCCTCCCAATATCTGTCTGTATTGTCACCCCTTTTCCAAAAAAAATGAAATCGAGAAAATGGTCCAGGAACTCCTTAATGCAGGAGTTATCCACCCTACTATGAGCCCCTATTTGTCTCCTGTAGTCATGGTCCTAAAGAAAGAAGGTTCCTGGAGAATGTGTCCTGACTTTCGTGCCCTCAACAAACTTACCATCAAAGACAAATTCCCCATTACTGTCATTGATGACCTCCTATATGAATTGAGTGGCACCCAATTCTTCACTAAAATGGATCTTCATTCAGGCTACCACTAGATACATATGAAAGAGGTAGATATCCCCAAGACTTCCTTTAGAACTCATGAGGGCCACTATGAGTTTTTGGTCATTCCCTTTGGCTTGTGTAATGCCTCCTCCACCTTACAAAGCCTCATGAATCATGTCTTTCATCCTTTTCTCCACCATTTTGTCTTTGATGATATCCTCATTTATAGCAAAACCTGGACAAACCATCTTGTTCATGTGGATTGAGTTCTCCATCTACTCTCTCAGCACCAGCTTTTTCTGAAATAGTCTAAATGTTCTTTTGGCACCTCAGAAGTAGAATACTTGGGTCATATAGTTGGAAAAGATGGCATCAAGGTGGATTCTATAAAGATTGAAGCTATGCAATACTGGCCTCACCCAAAGACTCTTAAGAGCTTGCCTATATTTCTAGGCTTAACAGGGTATTATTGCAAGTTTGTTAAGAATTATGGGAAGATTGCATCACCTCTCATTTCTCTCCTAAAAAATAACTCTTTCACTTGGACTCCAGCTGCTACTCAAGATTTTCAAACCTTGAAGATGGCCATGTGCACCACTCCAGTCCTCTCCCTTCTCGATTTCACAAATACCTTTGTGTTGGAATGTGATGCCTCGGGGAAAGGAATTAGTGTTGTCCTTATGCAAGAGGGTCGACCTTTGGTCTTTACCAGCAAGCAACTATCTGAAAGAAATCTGGGCAAATCCATCTATGAAAAGGAAATTTTGGTTGTTCTGCATGTCGTGGATCTGTGGCGTCCTTATCTATCTGGGCAACGGTTCCAAATTAAGACAGACCATCAAAGCCTCAAGTATTTTCTAGAACAACACATTTCCTCCCCAGAACAACAAAAATGGGTGACTAAACTCTTTGGATATGATTATGAGATCATTTATAAGAAAGACAAAGACAATGTGGTTGCGGATGCACTTTCTCGAAAATATGAAGATGAAGGATCCCTTTCTTCTCTTTCATTCATTGTACTGGACTGGCTCCAAGTCGTTTGCCAGGAATGGCTACAAGATCCCAAAAGTTCGCAGTTGATCCAACAATTGCAGTCCAATGCTCCAGCTTCCCCAAGGTACTCTTGGCTCCATGAATAACTTCGATACAAAGGCCATTTGTATTTAAGTAAACAATCAAATCTTAAATCCACGGTACTTTCTGAGCTTCATGCTACACCCACAGCAGGGAACTTAGGGTTAACCAAAACCTATGACAGGGTCAAACGTTCCTTTTTCTGGGATGGCATGAAATAGGACATTCATAATTTTGTAGCTTAATGTGATGTGTTTCAATGCATCAAGGGAGAAACAGTCAAATCGTCGGGCACACTAAAACCACTCCCGATTCCACCTTCTATTTGGAAGGATATCTCTATGGATTTTATTACAGGCTTACACAAATCGGGAAATAAATCCATCATCATGGTGGTTGTTGATCGCCTTAACAAGTATGTTCATTTCTGCGCCCTTCAAAACACACTTACAACATCCACGGTGGCTCAAATCTTTATGGATCAGGTCTTCAAGATTCATGGCATGTCACACTCTATTGTTTCTGATCTCGACCCAACTTTCACAAGCAATTTTTGGCAAGAATTGTTCAAGATACAAGGCACAGAATTGCATCTCGGTACAACTTATCATCCCCAGACTGATGGCCAAACGGAAGTTGTCAACAATTGTTTGGAAACATATTTGAGGTGTTTTGTGACGCCGACTCGCACTCCTCGGAATACGATCGCTTCACCAGGACCTTCTTTCCACTTGGCCCCGAAGAACTCAACGGTTCTTTCTACTTCCCTATCGAAAGTCTGCACCCCACAGGTCTTCTTCAGCTCTCAATCCTCTCTTCTTCCTTTCGGAGGATCGGTGTTCTCAACTTCACGAATTCAATAATCAAGCGATGCCCCTCGGATCCCTGATACCTGATGCCTCGATCAATTGATGACCTTCCTTCGCCTATCGGAACTTCGGTTCTATCACAGTTCCACGACGTCGCAACCTCGCTACTCGTGACCTTCAACTCTACTTCCTCCGTCCTCCGAGTTCTGATGTTCCGAGATGCCGATATTTCCCTATCACGTTTTCGAACCCTCACGTCTCGCGACTTGAACCTCCAAATAATTGGGCTTTCGACTCACGAGTCTCGAACTCGTGAGATCCCCGGTCTCTGACACCTGTACTCCACTCACTCCCGCGGTCCCACATGAATGATGTCACCATCGAGATATCGCACCTTGTGGCCTCGTGACTTCCATCGTCGACTCTTCAACTCCTTCTCCTGAGATCCCCGATAGGCAATCTCCGCGAATAATACGACGTCCCTAACCGACTTGGATCAACACTTTGCCCTTCCTGAGCTTAGAAATTTCCTCCACGCATGCACCGTAGCCTTCTTGACACCTCTGTAAGATCCGATGGCCTTCGGATCCCCGCAACTTCCCTCAGAGAAATCATGCCTATCCTTTCCTTTTGATGAATCCCCGGAATGAAGAGATGATCCTCCATAGAACTCGTCACCTTGCACACAAAGTTCTAGCACCTACTCGAACACTTCGATGCGCAACTTCTTTGTGCAATCCTTCGACAATTTTGAAGGCCTATTCCTCCTGAGCTTCTTCCCCAGCTTTCGAGTTCCTTCAGAAAACTCCTTGCACGCACTCCTTGCGGAAAATATTCAGACACGACTAAGTGTTGAAGTCGCTCGACTCTGCGCACTCCTGCAGTAGCAGTCTTTCACTTGCTTTACTCAGACTCGCAACTCTGAGTCTTCGTCCAGCCTGCGCATGCCTTGCACGACTCTTGTGCCAACTTTGCACTTCTGAGAACTTAGAACAAAATTTCTCTCTACTCGAACCCTTCTGTCAACGCACTCCTTGTGGATGATTCAATTGCACTCCTTGCAGGAATTCTCTGGTTCAAGATAGAGAAAAAATTGAAACTAACTCCTTGCTCTCCCAGACTTCACTTCAACCATATAATCACATACACAACATGTAAAAGCAAATGTATGACTAGAAAAAAACATTCGTGAGCATAATATCAATGATACACAGAGAATAACACCACCATGGAATTGAATCAAAGCTCTTTTATTAATTCAATGTCTGTACATGGAGGTTCTTCATACACTTCTCTGCATGCTCTCTCTTCAGAATGCTTGATGATTATACAATGTACAAAGGAGGGTGTCTATATCCCGTTTCCCTCTCGAGCTCTAAGGCCATTAAATCTAGAAATAAATTCCTACCTACTTTACATTAAATCTATTAAATGCCTCATCTACCTAAGGACGTGAGCTATCTGCTCAAGGTCCGTTACAATGCACAAGTGCGCTTCATCAAATCAATACATTAATGCTTTGCGCAACAATATCAAGGTGTAGTTCAAAAAAAAAGTTTGTGCTGGCTTGTCCAGCTGTCCCCCGCGTTCGCGCTGGCTTGCTTGACGTGGGCGATGCTCCTGCATCATACTCCCTTGCTTGAAATATTTCATGGGCTCCTTCCCATGAGCTCCTGTACGGTCTACCCCTACTTCTATATCATTGTTTCAGTTTCCCAGCTGGCATCCTCCACTGGGTGATTCTTCCATTTGACCAGATACTCAAAATACTGCTTTCGCCTGGTCTTCTTACCCACTCGTTTATCCAGTATGCATTCCATCTGCGGTTTCTCTGCTACTGGTAATTGCTTCTGCCATTGGATCAGTGGTTCCTCAGTTCCATTTTCTACTTCCCCAGGTCTGTATGGATATAAGTGTGCGATATTGAATATGAGAGATATCCTGATGCCATCCGGCAATTCAATCTCATATGCATTTTCTCTGAATTTCTTCAGGACTCTGCATGGTCCGATTTTCTTCATCTTTAATTTGTTATACGTTCCCCTTGGCAACCTTTCCTTTCTCAAGTGTGCTAGAACTAGATCGCCAACTTTGAACTGAAGTTGTCTCTGATGCTGATCTGCTCTGCGCTTATACTCCTGATTTGATTTCGTCAGTCGTTGCTTCACCTGACCGTGAAGTTCTTTCATGGCTTCAGTGAACTCCTCTACACTAGTGCTGCTAGTCGCAGTCTGTTTTGACTCTCGCAATTCAGAAAATCCTCTCGGCTGCATCCCATATACAACCTGAAATGGACTTGTGCCTGTACTCCGATTCATTGAATCATTATATGCGAACTCGGCCTGTGGCAACACATTGTCCAAGCTGTTGTGGTGCTCTGTCACCAGGCTTCTCAATAAATCTCCCAGACTTCGATTTACCATCTCCGTCTGTCCATCCGTCTGAGGATGATAAGCAAAACTAAATGCCATATTAGTTCCTATCTTCTTCCATAAGGTCCTCCAAAAATTCCCTATGAATTTGGTGTCTCTGTCCAAGACTATGCTTCTCGGCAATCCATGGAGTCTAACAATCTCTTTGAAAAACAAATTTGCAATGTGCATCGCATCGCTGGTCTTCTGGCATGGTATGAAATGTGACATCTTCGAAAACCTATCCACGACCACAAAGATGGAATCAACACCTCTTTGCATCCTCGGCAAACCCAATACAAAATCCATGCTTATCGCCTCCCATGGTCTCTCTGGTACGGGAAATGGCTGATAAAAACCCGTGTTTTGCTTTCTTCCTTTTTAATGCTGACAAATTCAACATCTGTCAACAAATATTTTAACATCCGTACGCATCCCTGGCCAAAAATATGATTCTCTCAGCTTCACGAATGTTTTTTCATGGCCAAAGTGCCCTGCTAATCCACCACTGTGCTTCTCCTTCAATAGGTTCTCCCTCATGGAGCAATTCAGAATACACAGTTGGTTGCCTCTGAACAACAATCCCTCCTGGATCATGTAGTCTATCCATGGGATTCGATCCCTGAGAAAGGGATTCTCAGCTGCCTTGTATGCTTCTCTGAAATCCACATCATCTGCATACATATCCTTCAGATTTTCAAAACCCAATGTTTTGACTTGGAATTCCTGCAGCAACAAGCATTTCCTGCTCAAAGCATCAGCTACTTTGTTAGCAGTTCCTGAAATATGTTTGATCACAAACGTGAAATTCTGCATATACTCTACCCATTTTGCATGTTTCTGGTTCAACTTCGCGTGTTGACTCACAAACTGCAATGCATGATTATCACTGTACAGTAAAAATTCCTTTGGGATCAAGTAATGCCTCCACTTCTTCAGCGCCTGTATGATAGCATAAAATTCCTTATCATACGTGGAGTATTTCAGCTTTGCGTCATCCATCTTCTCGCTGAAATATGCAACTGGTCTGTCTTCCTGACTTAAGACCGCTCCAATGGCATATCCGCTCGCATCACATTTCACCTGGAATGTTTTTGTGAAATCCGACAACACTAACACTGGTTGCTCTGTTATCTTCCACTTCAACAGATTGAAGCTCTTCTCAGCCTCTGCTGTCCAATGAAAAGTCTTATGCTGTTTTTCACCGTGTCCATCATTGCGGCACTAATTCCACTGAAATTCCTAATGAATTTTCGGTAGAAACTAGCCAAACCCTGGAAACTCCTCGCCTCGAAAATATTTCTCGGTGATGGCCAATTCTTGATCACGTCTACCTTTTCCGGATCCATCTTCAACTCATTAGCCGAAACAACAAAACCCAAATATATGAGCTCTATCTTCATGAACAGACATTTCTTCATGTTGATCAACAGCTTCTCCTGCTGTAGCTTCCTCATCACAATGGCCAAATGTTTTAGATGTTCAGCCTTGGTTTTACTGTAGATCAATATATCATCCAGATATACAACTACAAATTTCTCGATGAATTCCCTCAGGACTTCATTCATCAGTCTCATGAATGTACTCGGCGCGTTTGTCAAACCAAACGGCATGACCAGCCATTCGTACAAACCTTCATTTGTTTTGAATGTTGTCTTCCATTCATCACCTTCCCTCATGCGAATCTGGTGATATCCGCTTTTCAGATCAATTTTTGAAAAATAATTTTCCCCACTCAGGCAATCCATTAGATCATCCATTCTCGGCAATGGAAATCTATACCTGATGGTAATTTTGTTTATCGCTCTCGATTCGATACACATCCTCCAGCCTCCATCTTTCTTCAGACTGAGCACTGTCGGAACATCACATGGACTCAATCTCTCCCTGACCAGTCCTTTGTCCATCAAATCTTGGACCTGTCTCTTTACTTCCTCGTTCTCCTGCGGTGTCAACCTATACACAGCCTTATTCGGCAAACTTGCTCCTAGTATGAGGTCTATGTGATGACTCACACTCCTCATCAGTGGAAACGAATGAGGTAATTCATCCACGATGATGTCAGCGAACTCCTCCAGCAGTTCTTGAACTTCAATTGGCAAATCATCCACTCTTGTGCTAGTCAGAACAATCCTCGGTTTTCTGACCACAAAGAATTGTGGATCTTCCTTCTCCATCTCTGAAAGAAGTTCCTTCCCACTCATGAGAAGTATTGTGTTGTTTACTTCCGGCTTCACCTCTTTATCCTTTATCGGAAGCAACTTATGGTTTCTCCCATTCTTCTCCAGTGTATATGTGTTCATCCTCCCATCATGAACCACATTTCTGTCATATTTCCATGGTCTACCCAACAATAAATGAAATACATCCATGGGAATAACATCGCATAAGATCTTATCATGGTATCCCCCTATTTTGAATTCAACCAAGCATTGTTTAGTGACACTCACCTAATGTCCCTTCTGTAGCCACGAAACCTTGTATGGACTGGGATGATCAATTGTCTCCAACTCTAATTTTTTCACCATCTTGGTTGAAACGAGATTATCTGTGCTTCTGCTGTCCACGATGACCTTGCATTTCCTATCCTTGGCTGTGGAAGCGGTTCTGAACAGTCTTATCCTCTGCACTGAGATCTCCACCTCCTTCTGAGGTTTTAAAAGGACTTTATGCATCCCAAGTGATCTTCCGCTCTCTGCATCTTCTGACTCAGCATCACACCTATGAGCTTCAGTGATGTGAGGTTCTCCTGCATCCTTCTTTTTCTCTAGACACTCGTAAGACTTGTGCCCATTTTTCCCACAGGTGAAACATGTGATGACTCCTCCTCTTCCTCTCCCTCGACCTCTAGTACGAGGAAGGGTATTTGCATCAGCATAATCTCCCTGTTGATCATCTTGTTGTCTTCTCTATTCAGCATATGGTTGCCTCTGCTGTGAGGTTCCACCTCTCTCAACTTTACACTGAGGTTTCTTCCATTCCTCCTTGGGCTTCTGGAATTTTTCCTGGGCAACTGCTTTGCCTCTTGGATGGCTTCTACCTCGCCCTCGCTGTCCTTGCTTTTGGCTCATCTTCTCCTCGGCTTTCAGAGCCAATTGGTAAGCATCTTCCACTGTTCGTATGGTTAGCATGCTTAGCTCGTCCTGAATGTCATATCTCAGACTATTCAAGTATCTCGCCACCTTCTCATCATTGCTCTCCCGATGACCTGCTCTGATGTTCAGTTGATAGAACTCCTCAATATATTCCTTGACTGTCATCATCTTCTATCTTAGGTTCTGCATTCGCCTGAACAGTGTAATCTGATAATCTCTTGGGATGAACTTTTCCTTCATCTTTGCGATCATTCGATCCCAACTTTTGATCTTCTGTTTTCCTTTGTAGCGTCTGTCTGCCTGCAACTCGTCCCACCATAACGTTGCATGTCCTTTCAAGTGTGTAACTGCATGATTGACTTTCTTATCATCTTCGACATCTTCATAATCGAAGTATGTGTCAAGAGCCCTTATCCAATCTAGTAGCTCCTCAGCATCCAAATTCCCCTCGTAGACTGGAATGTCCATTTTCGCCTTCACACCCATCCTTGCGATGGCTTTGATCAATCACTCGGTTGATGCATCTTCTGCTGTGACCTCTTCTTCATGTCGAGCTTCTTCTTCAACCTCAGAATCACTAAGATCCCCAGCACTAACTCCACGTCTTTTTGTTGTCTCCATCTCCTCAAGCCTTGCTCGAAGATCTCTCATCTGCCGCTCCATTTCTGGATTTCCTGCTGGCCTACCTCTTCTCCGCACCTCCCTATCTTCTGGGTCTGGTGACTGTCTCTCTCTTCTGGGCGGCATGATTTATCCTCTTCTCTACTACAGAAAGAAAAGAAAACCTGGCTCTGATACCACTTGACGCCGACTCGCACTCCTCGGAATACGATCACTTCACCAGGACCTTCTTTCCACTCGGCCCCGAAGAACTCAACGGCTCTTTCTACTTCCCTATCGAAAGTTTGCACCCCATAGTTCTTCTTCGGCTCTCAATCCTCTCTTCTTCCTTTCGGAGGATCGGTGTTCGCGACTTCACGAATTCAATAGTCAAGCGATGCCCCTTGGATCCCCGAGACCCGATGCCTCAGTCAATTGACGACCTTCCTTCACCTATTGGAACTTTGGTTCTATCACAGTTCCGCGATGTCGCAACCTCACTACTCGTGACCTTCAACTCTACTTCCTCCATCCTCCGAGTTTCGATGTTCTGAGATGCCGATATCGCCCTATCACATTTTCAAACCCTTGCGTCTCGCGACTTGAACCTCCAAATAATTGGGCTTTCGACTCACGAGTCCCGAACTCGCGAGGTCCCCGATCTCCGACACCTGTACTCCACTCGCTCTCGCGGTCCCACATGGCTGACGTCACCGTCGGGATATCGCACCTCGCGGCCTCGTGACTTCCGTCGTCCACTCTTCGACTCCTTCTCCCGAGATCCCCGATAGGTGATCTCCGTGAATAAAACGACGTCCCTAGCCGACTTGGATCAACACTTTTCCCTTCCTGAGCTTAGAACATTCCTCCACGCATGCACCGTAGCCTTCTTGACACCTCTGCAAGATCCGATGGCCCTTGGATCCCTGCGACTTCCCTCGGAGAAATCCTGGCTGTCCTTTCCTTCCGATGAATCCCTGGAATGACGAGATGCTCCTCCACGGAACTCATCACCCTGCACACAAAGTTACAACACCTACTCGAACACTTCGATGCGCAACTTCTTTGTGCAATCCTTCAACAATTTTGAAGGCCTATTCCTCCTGAGCTTCTTCCCCAGCTTTCGATTTCCTTCAGAAAACTCCTTGCACGCAATCCTTGTGGCAAATATTCAGACACAACTAAGTGTTGAAGTCGCTCGACTCTGCGCACTCCTGCAGCAGCAGTCTTTCACTTCCTTTACTCAGAATCGCAACTCTGAGTCTTCGTCCAGCCTACACATGCCTTGCGCGGCTCTTGTGCCAATTTTGCACTTATGAGAACTTAGAACAAAAGTTCTCTCTACTCGAACCCTTCTGTCAATGCACTCCTTGCGGACGATTCAACTGCACTCCTTGCAGGAATTCTCTGGTTCAAGATAGAGAAACAGTTGAAACTAACTCCTTGCTCTCCCAGACTTCACTTCAACCATGAAATCACATACACAACATGTAAAATCAAATGTATGACAAGAAACAAACATTCGTGAGCATAATATCAATGATACATAGAGAATAACACCACCATGGAATTGAATCAAAGCTCTTTTATTAATTCAATGTCTATACATGGAGGTTCTTCATACACTTCTCTGCATGCTCTCTCTTCAGAATGCTTGATGATTATACAATTTACAAAGTAGGGTGTCTATATCCCGTTTCCCTCTCGAGCTCTAAGACCATTAAATATAGAAATAAATTCCTACCTACTTTACATTAAATCTATTAAATGCCTCATCTACCTAAGGACGTGAGCTATCTGCTCAAGGTCCATTACAATGTACAAGTGCGCTTCATCAAATCAATACATTAATGCTTTGCGCAACAATATCAAGGTGTAGTTCAAAAATGATGTTTGTGCTGGCTTGTCCAGCTGTCCCCTACGTTTGTGTTGGCTTACTTGACGTGGGCGATGCTCCTGCATCATTTTTCCTTAGAAAAGAAAAATCAGTGGGCTCAATGGTTACCCCTAGTTGAATGGTGGTACAACACTTCATACCATACAACTACACACATGACTCCTTTTGAAGTGGTATATGGACAGAAGCCACCTTTAGTTCTCTCATACTTATCGGGTGCCTCGAAGGTCCAGGTGGTTGAACTAACACTTACAGCTCGAGAGGCTATTCTCCATACCCTCAAAGAGAATTTGGTCATGGCACAGAATCGCATGAAGAAACAAGCAGATCAAGGTCACTCTGAACGTCAATTTGCAGAAGGGGATCAGGTGTTTCTTCAACTGCAACCTTACAAGCAAACCTCCCTCAAGGTCGAGCATTGTCAGAATCTAGCACCCAAATTTTATGGTCCTTATACCATGCTCAAGCATGTGGTACAAGTCGCCTATCAGTTAGCTTTGCCTAGCCATTCGAAGCTACATCCTGTTTTTCATCTTTCATGCTTAAAGAAGGTGATTGGAGCTAAGTGCCAAATTCAAACCAAGCTTCCAGAGTTAGCTGAAGAAGGATCCATTTGGATATAACCAGAAGAAGTTTTGGACCAGCATGAGCATTGCCTACGTCAGAGAACCATCAAGGAAGTGATATTTTAGTGGAAAGATACAACTCCAACAGACGCCACTTGGGAGCTAACTACCATTCTGAAGAAATTTCTTCATCTCAAGCCTTGAGTATAAGGTTTTTTTTAATGGGGTGAACATGTTAGGGTCCTAACCCGCACATAGGTAGAACAATATATTCGGATGTAAAAAAGGTCAATATTAATAAGGCCTTTCAATAAAATAGAATAAGGCAGATGTAAGAAGACTTAATAGAAGCTTCTGCTTCTAGAAGGATCTTCCTCTAGATGCTTCTTTTTAGTATAAATAGGAGTCGAGGTTATGAGAACCCTTGGATAGTATTGTAATAGAGCTCTTCTCAACTAGAGGTTTCCCCCTTGAAGAGGCTCGTGAACATTGCTTTCAGATTCAAAGTGTTATTTCTGTTGTTATTCTTATATCATTTCAATGTTATTGTGGTGAATGTTATGGTTATATTGTTGTTATTTTTCCATTACTATCATTTTATTTTTGTTCTACATACATTTTATATCTGGTATATTATAGGTTTCTTTGTTGATGTTGTTGAGCTTCTCATACAAAATTGGTGCTGCAGAGGTTTCAGCCTGAACTTGATGTAAGGAGACTATTGTGATTTGAACATGTTAGATTCATAATGAAGAAAAAAATAGAAACATAATAGAAATAACTCAAGCAATCAAGAAATCATGATGAACAAAGATAAATAGAATATCGGCAGAAAATACATACTCTATAATCATCAATGAGCGAGAAAATAATCATGTGCATAGATGTACATATATAATACAAATATACCATAAATTTTGTGTAACCTTATAACAATTAGGTAAACTAGCAAACTATGATTAGAGTTTTTAACATCCCCCCTTAATCATAAGTTCGTTCTTGCCTGAAAAGATGCCACTACTTCAAAACTAGTAATGTGTCAAGAAAATATTCAAAGGGCTTAAGATCCTCTCTGAACTCTAAAAAAAATAGTAGAAGTTGATGTATTCTACTAAATTGGTTTTTTAAGGGTGACCACAAACTCGTTTGGTGGTTTCGGGATGACCACAAATCGAATTTCTAGTAGAACATGATGTCTTCTACTAAATGACATGGTTTTAAGTTGACCATAAACTTAGAAGAGCTCAAGGCTCAAAAATATGAAAATTTAACAAGAAGAACTTCATCTCTTTTGCTTAATTGGTGGTTTTAAGCTGACCACAAACTATCAAGAACAAAATGTTCAGGAAGAAGATTGCATACCAGGAACTAGGTTACATACTTGATCATTTGTTCATAGGATCTAAATCAAACCTAGAACCTGATTGAAAACTTTAGATTTCCCCCCTGTCAAGGACAAGTGGTTCAAATTCCCTTGACCATCATTCACAAGTATGGCCAAGAATAGATCCAACACCTGTATAAGCTACTAGAACAATGTGTACGCTTTCACGATGTATACATGGATCAAGATCGAAACAATGATCTCTCATTTGATCATTATCAAATTCATTGACTTCACTGATCTGATCATTCTCAACTTCATTGACTTCACTGATTTTGTTGTGAGAAGACTACTATTTGATCATCTGTTCACATACTTTGGTCCCTCAATCTGAGATTACTATCACATATCTCATATTTTCCCCCCTTAATCAAAGATTCAATGTCTCTGATACACCATGGTTCATGCCACACACCATCCTCTTTATGGACAAGAGGAATATAGTTTCCTGACTCAATAGGACTTTCTAAATAGATGGGGAATACAATAGCCTATGGAAATACTTACAACTTGGACCAAACACTCAGGGGTGTCATGTACAACCGATCATGCACCCAATTACAATCATATTTTGAACAGACACAAATCTAGAATGTGGGATAGAGACAAGTCCCGAAACTTGAAGTATGACATTTCTCACTAATTTCCCCCCTTTCAATGAAAAAGTGAGAAGTCTAGATAATGAGATATACCCCCTTTGAAAGTGGAAAATGGTAATCAAATTGTCTTTCGTTGAAGTTTGAAGACTCGATCTTCAACTTAGAATACTACATCAACTGGGCCCCAATCATACCCTATATCATCCAATCCTGAAAAACATTCATGTTCGTCAACTATAGAAATATCTCCAATCAAGTACGATTGTACTTGTGTATAAATCCGTTGATAAGAATGCTCGAATAAATTGGCTTCCAAATTCCAATGCCAGTTCCCTAACCATTCAAAATGAATATGTTTCCTCTTGCACTTTTGACACCTTATTGAGAGGTGATTTGTCTTCCCATAAAATATGCATGGGTTAAGATCAAAACATTTTGACTTATCATGGCCAAAATGGTGACAGTGTTTGTACTATATGGGTTCTTTATCCGAATGATTATCATGATCTAGAATATCTGTAGCAACATCATCATCAACAATATCCTATACGTGTTCCATACCAATATCGTCCACCTTTGTCTTCTTATAATCATTCAAAAAACCTCCACTTAAAAAGAAAATAGGTTTCCTATAATTAGAAATATGAAAAAGGTCGTGAGCATCATTTTCATATCCTAGTCCATATCGATTTCATTTAAATCATAATTATTCCCATGGTCAAACAATTCTAATTTATTTTCCACATTTATCTGCAACTTTTTCTGACATAGGGACTTCATCCAACTCATCTTCATGTTTATGATTGTCATCACTAGTCAACTGAGCGTCTTCAATATTTTCATCCTTGATGTCATTTTGTTTGTTGAAATCACATTATTGGTGTCAATGGATATTTAACTCATCAGATAACATTTTGTTTTGAATTTTTATCATATCAACTTTCTTGTGCATTACTTTTAAACAAGTAATCAATGTACTAAGAGTGCACTTGTTTATTGCAATTGTAGATTCTGTAGTTGAGTTAACTAATGGGTGCAATATTGTAAATATTTCTTTAATTATTTCCATTATGAAGAATATGGAAGAGAGATGTTTATATGTTGATGCCACAAAATTCGGTGTTTGTATGTTGATGCCACAAAATTCAATTTTGTATCCTATTGTGCATGTCAGGAGTGATTGTTCGTTGCATGAATTCAAAAAACTACATGATAACCAATGACTTAGATGCACAAAAAGATCCTAAGACCCCCTTATTCAATTTTGGGTTCTGAACAAAAATAGGTTCAGAATGGGTCTTCTTTTCTTTGTTGTTGGAGTGAGGGTTTCTTGCAATTCCACCCTCTTACAGTAATTTCAACTCAAAAAAATGGTGTTGGCTTCAACCAAAAATTCACCTTTAACACATTCGATTTCATACACCCAAACATCTTTGGCGGTTTGTCAACAAATATAATGTAAAACATATTCAATTGATATGTTAAATATATATACTATGGGAAGCTATCTCAATATATATCTTAAACTGAAATGTAATGAGTGGTATTTTCAATATATATTGAACTATTGAAATGCGAGAAGCTATTTCAATATATATTTAGAGATATCTTGTACCAAAAACCTCAATGATTTCTTACCATCACTTAGGGTTTTGGAGTGATAAAGTGAGTCCCCATACTTAATCAACCAGATATAATATTTTCCTACTGTTCCCTAGACAGGATTATGTCTGCGAAGTCCTTCGCCGTCAGCAACCATAACACAATGTATTGCACCAAAAAATGACTTCCACTCTGCAATGTGTTACGACTTGGTTGGAGGTTTCTACTTTGATGAATACCCCCCTTATCTCCTCAGGGATGTACGACCTCCCGATCTAGGATCGATCAAGATACTAAGTCTGCTTGACTCTCTGGGTCTCTGCTAGACCCCAAACCCACTTACACAGGTCCTTTCTCCAAATGAATAGGTCGTCGAGACCCATGGCTTCTCTCCCAACTGTTGTTCAAACCTCAATGCCAAATGGGCGCTAGCTCCTCTCTGCTAAGCCCTTTCTCCCTCATGAGTACTGGTGGTGACCACGTGCTCAAGTGAAAGGGGCATCATGATTTTGTGTTTCACGACTTTGGGAGCGCAGCTACCTCCGTTCACCCGATAGTCTAAATCGCGATGACCCTTGATCTACGGTCTAGATATTTTCTTAATCGACGACTACAATCAAATAGACATTTTGCATTTCACCTCTTTGGTGTCTCCTTGCCTCTGTTCTCCTGATATCCAAAATTGCAATGACCCGATATCTACGGCTCAGATATTCCCTTGATCAACGACTATGATCAAATCAACATTTTGTGCTTCACGACTTTGGAGTCTCCTTGCCTCCATTCTTCCGATAGCAGAAATTGCGATGGCACTAGATCAATGGTCCAAGTTTCTCCTTCAATCCAACGGTCGCGATGAATTTAGGACTTTGTGTTTCGTGATTTTGAAAGACTTGTCACCTCTAATCCTTTGATCCCCAAAATGTCGATATTTCACCCTGGAAAATCAACAGTCCAGATCTCTCATGCATCCAATGACTTAGATCAAGTCATGGATTCAGGCTTCATGAATTCTTAGCATTCTACCATTTGAATCCTCCATAGCACGAGTCATCAAAACATTGATCGTTCACCACAAGTCCCTCCCAATGGACAGTTTCGATTCTCTAGCATTCAGATCGAACGATTGAGATATTTTCCCCCTTGCTCTTATGATATCTTCAGAATTAGAAGATCTTCTGGGTGTTCAAAGGTTTTGAACCTTTTCTCCTTCGACGATTCTGATTCTTGGGTCCTTTATCACTTCTGCAAAGTGTTATTCCTCCCAATATTGGTCTTTTGAAGACTTCGACTTCCCACGCACACCTTGCGTTTTATGGATTCGATAACTCATATTCTGAAGGATTTCTCGAAGAGAAATTCCTCTTGCCTTCCTGGCATTCTCCATTCCTAAATATTCGATGCTTAGTCGAATCTTGGATCTGTGCACTCCTTGCACCAGATATTCATGCAAGGTTTAGGTTCTTGTGGATGACTATGCATGCCTTGCACTAGTCTCTTTTCACTCCTTGTAGAGGGAAAGTTTCTTGCTATCTCTTCTGAGCTTCAGAATCGAAACAAACTTTGTCAATGCACTCCTTGCATTCTGTGTGCACACATGCACTACCTTGACAGAAGAGAAACAATTAAAAATTATCCTAACATTCACAGTTCCATCCACTCATAACAAAATTCATTCATTCATGAGAACACAATAATAGAGAATTGCAAGCAATGTCTACAGCATGCATTGGGTCAATGTTCCTCTATTATATTCATAAATTAAAAATGGTTACAACTGTAAATGAACAACAAAAGCTACTGAAATATTCTCCTAACTTCTATTCTAGCCAACTACCGACTAGCCTCATTCGACATATAAAACCTCTATTTATCACAAAATAATATTAGGGTTTCCCTTGGCTACTTGTCTACTCTAAAACTTAACCTAACGACTATCTAGACCAATCGCATTCTGGAGCGGGAGTGGAAAATCCCACTTCACCCGCAATCATTCAAGCATGCCTCAAAAGATTAATTCTTGCACTGAAGTTCAGGTGTGCTTAAAAATATCTATTGCAACTACTAGCGTTGAGCTCCCATACAGATTCCTTGACGTTGATAAGTCTTGTTCCACGTGATTGCCAATGATGCTCCTGCATCATAATCCCCTTGAAAAAAATTCATGTAATTCTGTCCATGAGCTCCCATACTGACCTATCGTGGTTATGTATAGCAACTTCATTGTCCCAACTAGAATCTTCTATTGGGTGTCCCTTCCACATGACCAGATATTCAAAATAGGTTTTCCTCCTGGTGTTTTTACTAATCCTCTGATCCACGGTCTTCTCCATTTGTGGCTTATTTGCTACAAGCATTTGTTTCTCCCACTGAATCTTCTATTTATCTTATGACCCCTCTGTGTCATCTTTCCTATAAGGATACACATCTGAAACATTGAATATGGACGATATTGCAACACCATCTGGTAGTTCAATCTTGTAGGTGTTTGCATCAAACTTCCTCAAGATCTTACATGGTCCTATATTTTTCATCTTTAACTTATTATTTGTTCCCCTAGGGAACCTCTCTTTTCTGACATGTGCTAGAACCTGATCTCCTACTTCAAATTTAAGTTCTATGCAATGTTGATCAACTCTATGTTTATACTCCTAGTTAGAACTCCACAACTGTCCCCTGATCTGGCTATGGAGCTTGTACATGTCTGCAGCAAAATCTTATGCTCCAGCACTCCTGATATCACTCTTCTCCAAGTCTCTCAACTCAGACACTCCCTTGGTTTGAATTCCATACAATATTTGGAATGGGATTTTTCTAGTGCTCCAATTTGGTGAGTCATTGTATGCAAATTTTTCTTGCGGCAGAATATGATCCCACTGATTATGATGTTCAGTAACCAGACTCCTCAATAAGTTTCCCATACTTTTGTTTACCACCTCAGTCTATCCATCTTTCTGAGGGTGATAAGTTGAGCTGAAGGAAAAATATTTCCCCAACTTCTTCCACAATGTTCTCCAAAAATGACCAACAAATTTTGTGTCTCTATCTGAGACAATGCTTTTGGGTAGGCCGTGAAGTCCCACAACTTCCTTGAAAAACATATTTGTAGCATGTGTTGCGTCACTGGTCTTCTGGCATGGGATAAAATGTGCCATCTTTGAAAATCTATCCACCACCACAAATATGGAATCAAATCCTCTTTGTGTTCTTGGTAGTCCTAATACGAAATCCATGCTTATTACATCCCACAGCCTCTCTAGTATTGGCAATGATTGATACAATCCAGTGTTCGGTATTTTTCCTTTTGCATGTTGGTAGATTCTACATCTGTTCACAAACTTTATCACTTATGTTCTCATACTTGGCCAATAGTATGAAATTCTCAACTGGGAAAATGTTTTATCATGGCCGAAAATGTCCAACCAATCCTCCACTATGCTTTTCCTTCAAAAGGTTATCCTTCATTGAGAATTTTAGTATGCACAATTGATTCCCCTTGAAAAACAATCCCTCTTGAACTATGTACTCTGTCCACTGGATTCTATATCTCAGCACAAGGTTTTCACATGCTTTGTATGCTTCCTTTAAATCTGTATCATCACAATACATGTCCTTAAGGTGTTCAAACCCCAAGGTCTTCACCTGAAATTCCTGTAGAATCAAACATCTCTACTCAATGCATCAACAACTTTGTTAGCATTCCCAACAATATGTTTTATGACAAAAGTAAATTTATGCATAAACGCAACCCATTTTGCATGCCTCTGATTCAATTTTTCTTGCTTGGTTATGAATTGTAAAGCCTGATTATCACTATACAAGACAAATTCTTGTGGGACAAGATAATGCATCCACTTCTTGAAGGCTTGAATTATGGCATAAAAATCCTTATCATACGTGAAGTATTTTCTCTTAGTCTCATTCCTCTTCTCACTGAAATAGGCAACATGTCTATTGTCCTGACTCAAAACTACTCATGTTGCAACTCCACTTGCATCACATCTCACCTGAAATGTCTTTTCAAAATTTGGCAAGACCAGAATTGGTCATTCTGTTATTTTCTCCTTCAGTATATTGAATCTCTTCTCGAATTCCTCCATCCATTCCAAAGAGTTGTGCTTCTTCTTCATTGCATCCATAATTGGCACACAAATTCCATTGAAGTCTTCAATGAACTTCCTATTGAAGCTTGCTAATCCATGGAATATCCTTACCTCAAACATACTCCTTGGTGACAACCATTCTTTGATTTCTTTCACCTTGTTTGGATCCATCTTCATCTCATTTGAAGAGATCACAAAACCCAAGTAAATGAGTTATGTCTTCATAAAAGAGGACTTATTCAGATTTATGAACAACTTCTCCTATTGTAGTCTCCTCATCACTAATGTTAGGTGCCTCAAATGATCCTCTTTAGTCCTGCTAAAGATCAGTATATCATCCATATATACAACCACAAACATGCCAATGAAATCTTTCAGTATTTCATTCATCAACCTCATAAAAGTACTCGAGGCATTTGTTAAGACAAACGACATAACAAGCCACTCATAAAAACCTTCATTTGTCTTAAAGGTTTTCTTCCTCTCATCACCTTCTCTCATTCTAATCTCGTGATATCCACTTTTCAAATCTATTTTAGAAAAATAAATTGCTTCACTTAAAAAGTCCATTAAATCATCCATTATTGGTAAAGGGAATATATACTTGATGGTCATCTTGTTAATAGCTCTTGCGTCTGTAGACATTCTCCATATTCCATCCTTCTTTCGACTCAACACAATTGGTACTGCACATGGACTCAAGATCTCTCTGACCAAACCCTTGTCTAACAATTCCTGGACTTGGTTCTTCACTTCCTCATTCTCTCGAGGTGTCAATCTATATGCTGCTTTGTTCGACAGGCTTTCTCATGGTATCAAGTCAATATAGTGAATGATACTTATGATGGGTGGAAATGAGTTAGGTAGCTCATCCACCTTGATACTTATGATGGGTGAATGATACAATTCTTGAACTTCTTAAGGCAAATCCTTCATCGAAGTACTTGTTAGGATAAATCTGGGTTTCCTCACCACAACAAACTGCATCTCTTATTCTTCCTTGACCTCTTTCAGGAATTCCTTCTCACTCATGAGAAGTATTCTTATCCTGGCCTCCTCTTTCACTTTCTTCTCCTCCATTGGCAGCAACATGTGTGTCCTACCATTCTTCTCTAATGTGTATGTCTTTTTTTTTCCCATCATGAATGAAATTCATGTCAAAATGCCATGGTATTCCCAAAAACACATGGCATACATCCATGAGAATTACATCACACTGAATTTCATCTCTATATCATCCTATCTTAAATTCAGACAAGCATTGTTTAGTAACCATTACCTGGTGTCCTTTTTGAAACCATGAGACTTTGTATGGATTTGGAGGTGTAGTTGTCTCCAGATCTAATTTCTCCACCATATCTGTGGATACTAAGTTTTCATTGCTCCCACTGTCAATTATCACCTTGCATACTTTGTCTTTCATGTTGCAAGTTCTTCTGAAGAGACTATTCCTCTGCACTGGCCTTTCAACTTCTGCCTCTAGTTTTAAGAGAACTTTTTCTCAACATCAGGGATTTTCCATCCTCTGTTCCTTCTTCTTAAACATCTCTTCTTTATGCTTCTGAAATGTGAGATTCACCTCCTCCTTATTTGTTTTTCTTGAGACATTCCCAAGACATGTGTCTTTTCTTTCCACAGGCATAACATCTTACATCTCCTCCTCCTCTTATTCCTCTTCCTCTGGAAGAATTTCTTCCACCACCGTGTCTTTCTTGGGAACTTCCTCCTCTTTCCGCATGATTGTGTGGTTTCTGAATATCGTCCTTAGAATTATGTGCTCTTTCATGGGTAACTCCCTTGATTTTGTTTGGGACGAGGGATTTTACCACTCCCTCGCTGGATTTTCTTTCTGGCCAACTTCTCCTCTACCTTCAGTGCAAACTGATAAGCATCCTCCACTGTTATTACTGAAATCATATTGAGCTCATCTTGGATTTCATATCTCGGGCCATTTATATATCAGGATACTTTTTCTTCATCTATATCTCTTTGTCCAATTCAGATGTTCATCCTATAGAATTCCTCTGTGTACTCCTTAACTATCACCCCTTTCTGCCTCAGGTTCTGCATTTTCCTGAAAAGATTGATCTAATAATCTTTGGGAATGAATTTAGCCTTCAACTTGGATACCATTTTGTCCCAAATATGTATCTTCTTCTTTCCTTTGATTCTTCTCTCAGCCTATAGTACATCCCACCATAGCGTTTCATTTCCTTTTAGTCTAGTGACAACATGTCTCACACTTATTTCCTCATCAATGTCTTCATAGTCGAAATATTTTTCCATGGATCTTATCCGATCCAATATCTCTTCAGCATCTAAATTTCCTTCATACATTGGGACCTCCATATTGGCTTTGCCTCCCAATCTGGCTACTGCTCTCAGCATGCTTTCTTCGTAAACATCCTCTCCTACAGCTTCTCTGATGACATTTTCTCCCATAGCTTCTTCGCTCTCTGCATCACTAACATCTCCAGCATCAGGTGATCGTCTCTGCATTGCCTCCATCGCCCATAATCTTGCACAAAGTTCTCTCATATCCCTTTATACATCTCGATTGGACAAAGGTGGTTCCACTTGTCTCCCTGGCATAATTGTGTTGACTGACTGTCACACACTGAGTACAACTTCGAGTCATTTTGTCTCCTCTCCTTTTCCTCTTGTCTACCAGCAAAACCTCTTCTCTGATACCACTTGGTGCAGACCCACCTTCTCTCCTAAGGGCTGAGTGACCTCCCAGTCTAGGATTGATAAATATACTGAGTCTTCTTGACTCTCCAGGTCTCTGCTAGACCCCAAACCCACTTATAGAGGTCCTTTCTCCAAATGCACAGATCGTCTGAGACCCGCGGCTTCTCTCCCAAGAGTTGTTCTAACCTCAACGCCAAATGGGTGCTAGCTCTTCTTTGCTAAGAACTTCTCCCTTGTGACCACTGGCGGTGACCACGCACTCGAGTGAAAGGTGCATTGTGATTTCATATTTTGTGACCCTGGGAGCACTGCTACCTCCGTTCACTTGATAAATGAAATCATGATGACCCTTGATCTATGGTCCAAATATTTCCTTAATCGATGGCTACGATCAAATTGACGTTTCACGTTTCGCGTCTTTGGCATCTCCTTGCCTCTTTTGTCCCGATAACCAAAATCGTGATGGCCCAAGATCTACGGCTCAGATATTCCCTTGGTCAATGGCTGCAATCAAATTAGCATTTTGCGCTTCGCGAGTTTGGAGTCTCCCTGCCTTCATTATCCCGATAGCTGAAATTGCGATGGCACTAGATCAACGATCCAGGTGTCTCCTTCCATCCGACAATCATGATGACTTTGGGACTTCGCGTTTCATGAAGTCGAAATACTTTTCACCTCCGATCCCCAAAATGATGATATTTCACCCTAGACAATCAACGATCCATATCTCTCCTAGATCCAATGACTCAAATCAAGTCGTGGATTCGAGCTTCATGAATTCTTAGTGTTCTACCATTTGACTCCTCAAAAGTGCGAGTCAGCAAAATGCTGTTCATTTTCCACATCCCTCTCAATGGACGGTTTTGATTCTCTAGCGTTCAGATCAAAAGACTGAGATATTTTCCCCCTTTCTCTTATGCTATGCTCAGAATTAGAATATCTTCTAGGTGTTCAAAGGTTTCGATACTTTTCTCCTTCGACGAGTCTTATTCTTGGGTAATTTAACACTTATGCAAAGTGTTATTCCTCTTGAGATTGGTCTTCTGAAGACTTTGAATTCCCGTGCACACCCTGCATTTCAAGGATTCGATAACTCAGATTCCAATAAATTTCTTGAAGAGAAATTCCTCTCACCTTCGTGGAGTTCTCATTTCATAACTCTTCGATTCTTAGTTGAATCTTGGATCTGTGAACTCGTTGCACCATATCTTCATGCAAGGTTAGGGTTCTTGTGAAAAACTATGCATGCCTTTCACTAGTCTCTTTGCACTCCTTGCAGAGGGAAAGTTTCGTGCTATCTCTTATGAGCTTTAGAATCGAAACAAACTTCGTCAACGCACTCCTTGTGTTTTGTGTTCACACTTGTACTACCTTGGCAGAAGAGAAACAATTGAAACTATCCTAACATTCACAGTTCCATCCACTCATAAAACAAATAATTCATTCATGAGAACACAATAACAGAGAATTGCAAGTAATGTCTACACCATCCATGTTGAAAAGTCAACAAGAAACATGTGTCTAATTTACTTTTCACTTAAGTAAATTGGACAATAAATATTAATCTATTGTCTCACTTATAACTGAGTGAGTTGGAGTTGTAATAGAGTTATAAGTGTAGTTATGAGAGTTGTGAAGTAGTTTAACTCAGTTAAGTGAGTTAATCCCAGTTTTACTAGTTGTAACTAAACTTACACTAGTGAGAGTTCAGTGAACTCACATGCAACTGAAGATTCACCATGGTTAACTACATGCATGTCAGATCTAGTGGAGACCCAATTGAGATAACAGGTGAAAGGGACAGTTTGTCTATCAGTTGTGATTTGAGTGAAGTGCACTCATGCAATCACACAAGCCATGGATATTCTCATCAGCATGTGCATACTAGGCAATTCGAATTCATTGTGAGAATTCTATTTTCAAGTATTGTGCAGAGGAGGCAGGTTGTCTGGACACAAAGAAGTGGCACATGTATTTGCTAAGTTTTTGTATAAAAGTGTGAGACAATTGTATTGTACTGAGAGCTCTTGGATTAGAGTTTTGTATGATATTGTTTCATGATCCATGATATACATAATATATGATAGTGGGGTTTTTAGCTTTACGCTTTCCTGGAAAAACGTATGTGTTATGTGTTCTTGATATCTCACTTTGTGATCATGGTTTAATTTCCACATGAATATTAGTAGAAGCTATTTTGTATTTAACAATGGCATATAATTGTTAGATCAAGATAATCATAGGAAATACAGTAAGTGTATTGAAATCTCTACATGGTATTAGAGCCACAGAGCCACGGAAGTAAGGTGACAAAATTATAGTATTTTCGCAGGTCCAATCTCTGGTAGGGTGTGAACCTTAGTATTGAAAACTACGCATATTTCTGCTCTCAGAAATTCTCGCACCCTACTCAAAGGAGAGGTGTGAACCTCCCTTAGGATTCTTGTAGGATGCTCAAAGGAGAGGTGCGAACCTCCCTCACCCCACAGTGCATTACAATGTGAACTCTCTCATAAATTTCACAGGCTATACATAGATGAGGTGAGAACTTCCCTCAAGATAGTAACTGGTCAGGTGCGAACCTCCCAGGGCAAGAAGGATTGCAATAGTTGAGTTTGTGGTTGTATAAAATTTGAATTTGCAAAAGGACTTTCTTGATGCTACAGTTGATTCAAGATCGAAATGGATTTCAATGTCTTGAGGTTGGAGTATCCACTCGAGGGAAACTCGAACTACATTTCTTGGAAGGACATGATGGAAGCAGTACTTGAAGATAATGGCTTGAAGAAATTCATTGACAGAGATGTTCCTAAGCCAGTTGCTACAAACACTGCAAATCTTGATGCATGGAAAAATAAAGTGGAAAAGGCGAGGAGGATTCTATTGGAGGGAGTACGAGACCACATTGTCTCAAGTCTCCATGGAAAAACCACAACACATGAAATGTGGAAGGTTTTGACAGATCTATTCCAAAACAGCAGCGACCATTGGAAATTGGCGCTCAAAGATAAACTCAGGAAGATCAAGATGGAGAAGGGCGACTCCATTCCAAAATATCTCACGAAGTTTGTCCAATGTCGGGATGAGATGGGGAGTGTGGGAATAATAGTCATTGATGATGATTTGGTGAGGTTGTCTCTCCTAGTACTTCCCAAGAGTTGGCACATTTATCAAGACTCTGTCAATGGAAGGGAAAAATTGCTAGATTGGGAATGACTATGGTCGGATCTAGTGCAGGAGGAATTCAGGAGAAAAAACAGAGATGGATCTTCATCAAAGAGTGATGATGAAGAGGATTTTGATTTGAATGCCAAGGCAAGGAAAGGGAAAGGGAAGAAATTCCATTCAATATCTGAGTCTAAAGTAAAGAAGCTGGATTTGTCCAAAGTGAAGTGTTTTCAGTGTCATGAACATGGGCATCTCACTACTAATTGTCCGTAGAAGAGGAAGAAAAAGATGGTCACTGGAGTTGCAACTGGTGAGGCTCTTGTCTCACAATTTGAACTTGACTTCTCTTTGATTGAATGCATGGCTTCAAGTGCATTGGGAGTGGTGTAGTATTTGGATACCGACGCTTCCTACCACATGACGGGAGGTAAAGAGTCTTTCAGTGACTTGCAGGAGAAAGATCTGAGAATTCATATAGAGATGGGCGATGATGGAAGATACAGTGGGATTGGTATTGGTACCATAACCTTTCAAAGGGAGTCAAGTAAACCATTTCAATTGAAAAATGTTATGCATGTTCCAGGTCTGAAGAAAAACCTGGTCTCAATCGCAATGTTGGAGGACAGAGGCTATGACGTTGTTTTCAGTGATGGAAAAGCCTTCCTGCGACATAAAGAAACAGGTCAAGTCAAGAAGATAGGGATTCTAGTTAAGAATCTCTACATGCTGGAGGTAGATGGTTGCACTACCATGATGGGCAAGGCAGAAAAAGTGGTGAGCCGTGATGAGGGCGAATTATGTCACAGGCGATTGGGCCATCTTCATCCTGGAGCCTTGAAGATCATGTAGAAAATATATACTAGACTTCCAAGGGGAACACTTGATCTGTTATATCACTGCAAGGGGTGCACCCTAGTGAAGTATGTAAATTCCACCTTTCATGAAAAGGAGAACCATGCGTCGGTGATCCTGGAGAGAATTCACACAGACGTGTGTGGACCATTCTCAGTTGTTTCAACAACAAAACATAGGTATTATGTTATTTTTGTTGATGACTTTTCCTGTAAATGCCGGATATTGTTCATGCAGAAGAAGGATCAAACATTCTCAAAGTTCTGTGAGTTTAAAGCATTGGTTTAGAAAGAGTCGGGGAAGAAAGTGAAGGATCTAAGGAGCGATAATGGTGGAGAATACATCTCTAATGAATTCAAATACTTCTATAGCAGAGAAGTAATTTGAAGAGAACTCATAGCGCCTCATAACCCACAACAAAATGGGGTCGCAGAGAAAAATAACAGAACGATTGTGGGTGTAGCACGAGTGATGTTCATGATCAGGGCCTACCAATGCATTTGTGGGAAGAATCATGAAATACTGTGGTTTATGTGCAAAACCATTGTCCTCATAGAATACTTGGCATGAGTACACCTGAATAAGGTTTCACTGGTAATAAACCTGGTGTTTCTCATTTTAAAATTTTTGGCTCATCTGTTTATGTGCATTTGACCAAGGATTCCAGGAAGAAGCTGGAACCAACTACTGAAGTTGGGATATTTGTTGTGTACACAGAAACACCCCATAATTATCGTGTGTATTTTCCTAACAATAAGATGACTGTTATTCCATGGGATATAAAATTCCATGAGGGGAAAGCCATGTGATTGTCGCTTGGGAGGGAGATAGACTTGCATGCAGAAGAGGAACTGTTGGTTCCCAAAGATGAGTCTCAAGATGTGGATCAACCACATGAGGAGGTTCATGGAGTGGAGGAAACCACTCATGCAGAGCCATCGATCAGAAATGGCAGAAAGCACACCACAGAAGCTGATAGATTGAGACTAGATGTTGCACATAATGTAGGAGCCCCTACTTCACAGCGCAGATGGAGACAGTCTCTTGATCGATTTGCTGGATACATGGCTCTCATGAGAAAATGTATTGTGATTGGACCATCTTCCTTTCAAGAAGTAGTGAAGGATCCCACTTGTTTAATGCTATGGTAGAGAAGTATGACTCCATTATAAAAAACAGTGCATGGGAAACTGTCCCAAGACCAGTCGACAAATCAGTGGTAGGTTCGAGATGGATCAACAAGGTAAAGCAAGTTACTGATGGGAGTGTGGAGAAATACAAGGCCATGTTTGTGGCCTGGGGCTTCTCAAATATCAAGGGGATAGATTATGATGAGACCTTTTCACCTATCGCAAGGTACTCTTCCATAAGATCCATCCTTTCACTCTCGGCATAGATGGGCTAGCGCATTCATCAAATGGATGTAAAAACTACATTTCTCAATTGGATCATTGAGGGAAAAGTGTACATTGAACAACCAAAAGGTTTAGAGACAGTTGACATGGATTCACATGTGTGCAAACTCAAGAGAGCATTGTATGGGCTGAAGCAAGCACCCCATTCTTGGTACACTCAGATAGACAGCTATTTCACCAGATTGGGCTTCACCAAAAGTGAAGTTGATGCAAACCTATACCAAATTTGGGTGGAGGGTAAGCT
The DNA here is from genome assembly GCA_000966675.3 of Picea glauca. Lineage (NCBI taxonomy): Eukaryota > Viridiplantae > Streptophyta > Pinopsida > Pinales > Pinaceae > Picea > Picea glauca. The sequence goes on along the minus strand of JZKD02S1935340.1, from coordinate 31,463 downwards.
CTTAATCATCGTTCTTTATGTTGATGATTTGATAGTGACTAGTGATGAGCAGTTGATATACTCATGAAAGGATGACCTCGCAGAGGAGTTTGAGATGAAGGATTTGGGCCTTCTTAATTATTTCCATGGATTGGAAATATGGCAGTGAGATGGTGAACTTTTTGTGTCTCAAGGCAAGTATGTAAGGGAGATACTGGGTAAGTTTCACATGGAAGGCTGCAAACCCATGGATATTCCTCTTCCAAGAAACTAGAGGAAAGAGGATGCTACTTCTGGAGAGGTAGTGGATGCTACTGTCTATCGACAATTAGTGGGTTCAATAATGTATTTAGTGAACACGAGACCGGACATTTGCTATGCGTTTAATAAACTAAGTCAAGCGATGGTTAATCCTACCAAACTCTTTTGGAAGGCGGGTAAACATGTACTAAGATACTTGAAGGGCACATCTGAGTATGGATTATGGTACAGACAAACAGATAAGGTGAAGTTGCATGGCTTCATGGATGCAGATTGGGTGGGAAGCCCAACGGACATAAAGAGCACATCAGGGGGGATATTTAGTATCGGATCTACAGTCGTTTCTTGGTACAACAGGAAACAAAGTTCCATGGCACTCAATTTAGAGGAAGCATAATACATGGAAACAAGTCAGGCTGCATGTGAGGCTATCTGGATGAGAAAGATTTTGGTTGGTTTGTTTGGTTCTCATTTAGATCCGACAGTGATTCATTGTAATAATCAGAGTTGCATTAAACTCTCGATTAATCCTGTGTTTCATGATAGATCTAAGAATATAGATATCTGGTATCATCATCTCAGAGATTGTGTGCAACGGAAGATCATGTTGCTTCAATACATTCCTACGAAAGATCAGGATGCAGACATTCTGACGAAGGCGCTCACCAGGATAAAATTCGAATATCATAGCGACAGGATTGGGGTGAAGGATAATCCCTTTCTTGTTGAGAGGGAGTGTTTAAAAGTCAACAAGAGACATGTGTCTAATTTACTTTTCCCTTAAATAAATTGGACAATAAATATTAATATATTATCTCATTTATAACTGAGTGAGTTGGAGTTGTAATAGAGTTATAAGTGTAGTTATGAGAGTTGTGAAGTAGTTTAACTCAGTTAAGTGAGTTAAGCCCAGTTGTACTAGTTGTAACTAAACTTACACTAGTGAGAGTTCCGTGAATTAATTATTAATTAATTCAAATCAGGGAACTCACATGCAACTGAAGATTCACCACGGTTAACTACATGCATGTCAGATCCAATGGAGACCCAGTTGAGATAACAGGTGAAAGGGATAGTTTGGCTATCAGTTGTGATTTGAGTGAAGTGCACTCATCCAATCACACATGCAGTGGATATGCTCATGAGCATGTGCAGACCAGGAAATTCAAATTCATTGTGAGAATTCTATTCCCAGGGATTGTGCAGAGGAGGCAGGCTATCTGGACATAGAGAATTGACACATGTATTTGACGATTTTTTGTATGACAGAGTGAGACGATTTTATTGTACTGAGAGCTATTGGATTAGAGTTTTGTATGAGATTGTTTCATGGTCCATGATATATATAATATATGATAGTGGGGTTTTTAGCTTTATGCTTTCCCAGAAAAACTTATGTGTTATGTATTCTTGATATTTCACCTTGTGATCGTGGTTTAATTTCCGCAAGAATATTAGTAGAAGCTATTATGTATTTAACAGTGGCATATTATTGTTAGATTAGGAGAATCGCATGAAATACATTAAGTGTATTGAAATTTCTACAATCCATTGGGTCAATTTTCCTATGTTATATTCATAAATGAAAAATGGTTAAAACTATAAATGAGCAACAAAAACTATTGAAATATTCTCCTAACTTCTATTCCCTCCAACTACCAAATCACCTCATTCGGGCGTACAAAACCTCTATTTATCACAGAGGACTCTCAGGGTTTCCCCTGGCTACTTGTCTACTCTAAAAATTAACCTAATGACTATCTAGACCAGTCGTATTCCAAAGAAAGAGTGGAAACTCCCACTTTACCGGCAAGCGTTCAAGCGTGCCTCAAAAGATTAATTCTGGCACTGAAGTTCAAGTGTGCTTAAAAATATCTGCTACAACTACCAACGTTGAACTCTCGTACAGATTCCTTGATGTTGATAAGTCTTGCTCCATGTGATTGCCAATGATGCTCCTGCATTATACTTCCTCTCTACAACTCACACAATTTTCTCTCTGCAACACCGTCTTTCTCAAAACTGAACACTTTATTTCCTCGGTTGCGTCTAACTCTATACAAGCAAGCAGGATGGTTTACACATCAACTTGCCTTGGATGTTTACTCCTCCCACCTTGCACACGGGGCGCTCTCTTTTCAACGTTCTTCATTGGGCTTACGCATGATTCTTCTTACAAATAGTTTGTCCCAGCTAATGATTGAAGTTGTGGGCTTCTCACAATTTATTTCATCTTCACCCTTCATCCATTCACAATCTCCATTCACCATCCCAGAGGCACTAAGATCATAGATGCACTCTGGTAATGGTATTCGGTAGTATTGTTAAAAAAAATGTAAAAAATCTTGAATCTCATTCGAACTATAATTACATATCACAAATACGCTCAAAACTATAGATAAATATCATTAAAAATTTGAACGAGGCCTCCACGTTGACAAATTTGGCCTTTGAATCCATATTGGTGGTAATAATAACAATGATTGTTGAAGGATCAACCACCTAATTCCCAATATTTTTTGAAATCTTGGCTCCCAAATCGATTTGGAACCTCATTTTACATTGTCCTATAGGTACGGAGGCCATTTGATCGACGCAATCACATTTTCCATGATCAAATCCTGGGACATCGATGGAGTGGGTGAAGTCTCTTTGGAAATAACCAAGTATTTTGCCCACGCCTATTAGGACAACGTCATGGAAACTTTGTTTGTTGAACCTTTGTTGGAGGAATTAAACAAAGTAAGAGACAAATACAACGACATAAATAACTAGCCGCATTCGGTCTGGGAGCCTTTGGTTACTTTTTTCCTACGGGAAATCCACCTAGGTGGGGATATTTTCCCTCATATGAAAGAAGATGAAAAAGATGATTATGTGCAAGAGGACTTCTGGGGTTACCAGCCAGGTAATGACATAATCAAAACTCAAGTATAGGAAGATAAAAATCGAAACTCAAGTACATGCGGATCAAAATCAAAACTCAAGTACAGGCAGGCTCATAAGATCAGTATCATGCTCTAATACCACTGTTAGATTCATCATGAAGAAAAGACCAGAAACATAATAAAAATAACTGAAGCAATCAAGAAATCATGATGAACATAGATAAATAGAATATTGGCAGGAAAGGCATACTCTATAATCCTCAATAAGAGAGCAAATAATCATGTACATAGACGTACATATATAATAAAAATATACCATAACTGTCATGTAACTATATAACAGTTAGGTAAACCAACAAACTATGATTAGAGTTTTTAACAGAACATATCTTGAGAAGATTGGAAGTTGAAGATTTCAATATGTGTCTTGCCCTTTCCAATTGACCATGTCCACGAGGTTATTAACATGGGTTGGAATTTATCCGTTTCTTCGACAATATCACCGCCCTAATTAAAATATAACATATTAAAATTATATTAAGGAAATGATGTTAAAATTAGTTTAATTAATAAATAGATTTTGAAATAGGTTTATTCTAGAAGAACTCAAATCTTATAAAAATACAGATGTATATAAATAGATTTTTGGTTATGGTTATACTACTTTTATGAGCATTGCAACAAAATTTTGTTGTTTAATATAGATTTTGAAATATGTTCAGAATTTAAAAATCTTATAAAATATAAATATGTATAAATAATTTTTTACTTATTGTTATATTATTATTATTTTTAATAAAATAGTTATTTTTGTTTATAATAAAACAAGTGTAGATCAATTTTAAACCCTGATTTGCTAAGTATTTAAAGTAATCAAATTTATTAAAGTGTAGATTTCTTTATCATTTAATTAGAAGTTATGTATTATTTCTTTAATATTAAATGATAAAAAAGTTACACCTTAAAAAAATTAATTTTTCTAGCTCCACTCTAGGTTTAATATGGATTCAAATTAGTTTATTTTTTTAGATGTTATTAATAACATATTATTGTATGTAATTACTTATAGTTTATTTAATAACACCTCAATACTTTTATTACAACATATTTAAGAATTAAAAATATGTATTTTCTTTTTTGAATTAAAATAATAATAATATGTAAACCTTATAAAATAGTTATATTATATATAAGAAAAATGATATTAGAAAAAATGATATATTATATCATCATTATATTACAACATATTTAACAATTAAAAATATGTATTTTCTTTTTTGAATTAAAAAAATAATAATATGTAAACCTTATAAAATAATTATATTATATATAAGAAAAATGATATTAGGAAAAATGATATATTATATCATCATTATATAAGGAGGGTTTTGGAGAATATATCAACCAAATGTTAAACAACTAATTTATCTCTAAATTTTTTATTTTGGAATGTTTTGTGTTTTGCTTTATTTATAATGTTTGGGTTTTTTTTAGGTTTAATTTATCTTTAAATATTTTATTTTGAAATGTTTTATTTTTTTCTTAATTTAGGGTTGATTTGGTTGAGATTTTGCATTGTGAAGTGATATTTTTTCTAAACAATAAAAAAAACTATCAATAAAATTTGTTTTCTAGTGAGTTTTAGAATTTGATTTTTTATTTTTAAACATTAGTAAAATAAGAAACTTACACTTAATTGTTACATATATCTTCCAAATTTGAATTTTTATTTGTAAACATTATTAAAATAAGAAAATTATACTTAATTGCTATACATATAAAAAAAATGAAAGAAAAAAAGTTGGTGCCAATGCATTTTTATATGCAAAGAAAATGAAAGAAAGAGCTTTGTGTCAATGCATAAAAAATGTAGTAATAACACTGAACTAACCCTTTCGATGGAGGTGAAATTGACATTTTTAACCTAAATTTACAAAATCAAGTTGCAATAGAAATATTTGAAATTGATAATGGTTTATATATAATGATAAGAGGTATTTAAAATTTCATTGCAAAGATAAATTGGCCAAATTATGATAATGATTTATATGTGAATTTGATAATTTGTAATTTACATGAATGTCTCCGAGGATAGATTATTTGAAGTAAGTACTTGAGAGTAAACATGCTTCATTTAGATTGTTTTCATCTACACATGATTGTAAATTCATATAACAATGGAATGAAAATAAATAAATATATCATTAACTCAATTGTTAATTATATGTCAAGATGTTGATACAAATTTAAGTACTCAAAGGAATATAATTAACAAATTTAACTAGTTCATATAATTCAATATACTAAAAATTAATAGTGCTACCTACCAAACTAGACTAAGAGCATCCAACCTATGGTCAAATTATGGATTCTATCCATAATTTGTTTGGAAAGTACAAACAACATCTTGTATCCGTTTCTTCTACGATATCTGTATGCGTTTCATCCATACAATTTGAGAGCTGCTCATATCCAAAGCCGGAAGACACTTTTGGTAAAATTCCTAAACTTTATCCCCGCCCTAATTACAATATAACATACTAAAATTATATTAACGAAATGATGTTAAAATTAGTTCAGATTAATTTTCATTTTTAAAACAAAGGATCAATGTTTTCAATGCAAATTGTTGATTCTTTAAAATAGATTTTGAAATATTTTCAGTCGGTAAGAACTCAATTCTTATAAAAATACAGAGGTATATAAATAGATTTTTGGTTATCATTATATTACTTTTTTGAAATATTTTCAGTTGGGAAGAACTTAAATATTATAAAAATACAGATGTATATAAATCATTTTTTTTTGGTTATATTTATATTAATGGTATGAGCAATGTAACAAAATTTTGTTGTTTAAAATAGATTTTGAAATATGTTTAAATAGGAGAATTTAAAAATCTTATAAAATATATATAATATATAAATATTTTTTACTTATTGTTATATTATTTTTATTATTATTATAACAAGTTTAGATTCATTTTAAACCCGGATTTATGAGGTAGTTAAAGTAATGAAATTTATTAAAGTGTAAATTTCTTTATCATTTAATTTAATGTCATGTATTAATTCCTTCATATTAAATGATAAAAAAATTACATCTTAAAATTTTTTTTTCTCTAAATACACTCTAAGTTTAACATGGATTTAAGTTGGTTTAATTTTTTAGATGTTGTCAAACAAATATTAATGCATGTAGTTATTTATAATTTATTTAATAATATTTCATTACAGTATATTTTACCATTAAAAAAATATATTTTCTTTTTTATATTCAAAAAATTAATAATATATACACCTTATAAAATATAAAATAATTATATTATATTAAAAAATGATATATTATATCATTATATAAAGAGGTCACCCAAATGAGAAACAACTAATTTATTTCTAAACATTTTGTTTTGGAATGTTGTCTTTTGCTTTATTTGTAATGTTTGGGTTTTTCTTGCTGTAATTTATTTTTAAATGTTTTGTTTTTTGGCTTTCTTTTTCTTGTTTAAGGTTAATTTGGTTAAGATTTTGGATTGTGAATTGATAATTTTTTTAAAAAAATAATTTTTTCTCAGTAAAATTCATTTTCTTATAACATTTTGCATTTGATTTTTCATTTTTAAACATCACTAAAATAGTAAAATTACACTTAATTGTTATATATATATAAACCACAAAAGTTGGTTCCAATTCATTTATATATGCAAGTGTTAATGAATCAAAATGTCTATGAAATAGCCCTTTCCAATGGAGCTCAAATTCACATTTTTAGCCTAAAGTCTACTTGGAATTAGCTTTAGATAAGAGGTATTGAAAATTTCAATGAAAAGATAGCTTGACCAAATTCTCATAATGATTTATATGTGAACTTGAGAATTTATAATTTACATGAATGTTTCCAAGTATTTTGGATTATGAGAAGTAAGTATTTGAGAGTAAACCTCCCTCATTTACATTGTTTTCATTTACATATACTTACAAATTCATATAACAATGAGATGTAAATAAATAAACATATCATTAACTCAATTGTTAATTATATGCCAATGTGTTGATACAAATTTAGGTCTTCCAAGGAATATAATTAACAAATTTAATTAGTTCATGTAATTCAATATACTAAAAATTACTCCGAATGGGGTGACACATTGCACCTATGTGCCACATCCCATAGGACCTGGCCAAGCCATAAATAAGGGTGGTCGACTCCCATCCCCTCGACATTAAGAATGGATGTCAGCCATTACTGCAAGGCTGCAACCATGAGACCCTTCACTTGCGCAAATAGTCTTGTGTCCATCGAATTCAATGCTCGCGAGGCAGTTATGGAGGTCATCCTGTTGCACCCTCTGGTTTTTATCTACCTCTACATCTTCATCTTCTCTCCTCATTGATTTTCTGCCTCGCAGTAGGCCAACATTCTGGAGCATGAGAACAACCTTTGTTGCATCCACTAGGAATTATCCATTAGCTTCATCCTCACGATGCCCAGGGACCGAGGAAAGCCACGTCGCGGCCCAACCTGGTATGCCCTGGCTGCAAGGCAGAAACGACTGCAAAAACTGGAGCAAGCATTTTCAATTGCTCACACCCAAAAAGCTCAAATTTCTCGTTGTGATGATAGAGACACAATGGCTTGGGAGCCTCTAGTTGTTTTGGTGGAGGAGGTCATCTTGGAAGAGGCAATTCAGCTCCATGCAGAGAATTTTTCCTTCATGAGACCTGAGCCTCCAATTACCCTCCCCGGGAACGAAATTCAAGAAGATGCAGGGATAAACAATATGGCTTCACATGTGGAGGACTTCCCTGTTTTTTACATTAAGGAGGAAATCCTGGACGAGTGCCTCCAAATGGCCCAACATGAATTACTCTCGATGGAGCTTGCTCCACCCATAGTCTCAGAACACGCACCAGGGAGCACAAGGATGGGAGCAGAAGGCGGGGATGGGGAGCGAAGCATGACAACGGGACACTTGGAGGACGTGATGGAGGGAACGTGGGCTACAGTGGAGGATGGACACCAAGAGGACACGTTGGATGGGAAGATGGTGAAGGAGGGTGGCGAAGTCCTCGCGCCACCTCCTATTTCAACACCCTCAGATCAGTGGCATGTCCCTCTACCGTTCTTCCACCTGGAGAAGCCCGATTTGGTGCTCGATTTGAGGCACCCGATGGAATACCAAGCCTACCATAGCACACTCATTAGTCAATGCATGGAAATGATCTATGAGGCCTTCTCGGACACACCAACAAAGCAACAGTTTTCAACGTGTGTGATACTCTACGCCTTTCCAGCTTGGAACAAGATGCCCAGTGACGACCCCGACAATGAAGACCTCAACGGGTAACAACGTGACTAGATCTACCCTTCAGTTTTGGTTAGTTTTCGAACTCCTCTTGGGGGTTATGTTTGTTAACTCCTCTTTTATGTTTAGTTTATTTTTATTTTTAGTTGTCATGGACTATCCTGCAGACTTTGGACCACCACTTGTCCTGGTTTCATCCGGGCATGGTCGATGGCCGTCCACCTTTTTTGACAATAGTCATCCAGGGTTGCCAATTGTTCTGGTTTCCACTTTTTGGTGGCACAACTGGAAGCCCAAGGACAACTGTATATTTCGTTATGATATGATATGAAGGATCCACTATCTCTTTTTACTTAAATATATATATATATACACTAAAAATTAATAGTTCCACCTACCAAACTACACTACAAAGCAACCAACCTATGGTCAAATTATCGACTCTATGTCCCTCCTATCTCTTAATTTAGTTCTTGGACCAAGTCACTTTCAACAAACCAATTTACTAACCTACACCCGACAAATTGGAGTGTTGTAACATCCCGACTATAATCCCCAGTTTAATTAATGGATAATATAGATATAATGTGGCTATAGACAAAGCGATGTATATGAAAAATGTATTTATGAATTTTAATAATAAAATTTTATGTCGGTTGCTAAGGGGATATGGGTAGAGATGGGGGTTGAAATATGAATGTCTATTAATTCCACCTACATTTCTGAATTTTATTATGATGATGTATTAAACTCTGTTTTGTGATCAAGTGTCCCTAAATCTGATCAATGAATTCATATAAGAGAGTGTGTGTGAGAAGTCGCATCCCATAGTTATTCGAAGCATGGGGGAAGAGTACAATCATACTATGGAAGTGTGTGAGTCAAGAAAGAAAGCCAAACGAGAGCAAATTTGTATTAGAAAATCAAATGTTTTTCATGAAAAACAAGTAGAGAGAAAAAAATGAGAGACTGGAACTGGAACAAGCCTGGAGGATGAATTCTAGAGAATGTTGGAGTGTTTTTTTATTGTTTTGGATATTAATACCAAAGATCTAGGTTCTCGGTCCTGAAGAGTGAACTCTTATGTGAGCTCCACTATAACAACAAGATTCTATTGCTATTTTTGTTGACAGTTTTCTTATTAGTGAGCTCCCTTGAGTTCCTAGTGGAGTGATTCGTCATTACATGTGTTAGAGAGACCCTAATAAATGAATGGGATTCTTGAAGGACTGAGATAAGTGAAGGGCTACATTCCTTGGGTTGGTAAGGTCAAGAGGAAGAGAGCTAGTGGAAAATCAGGATAGTTGTAGGATAATATCAATGGGTTGTGGGATTTTTGAGCTATGAGTGGAAAGTGAAAGAACACCCTATTTTTTCGATTACCAGCCCCATCTCAGGGGTAACTTGCTATTGTGATTTGGAGCAACAAGTCTATGTTTGGGTGGAACGTCTGTCCTAAGTAGCTAGTTTCATAACATTTTTAAAAGATAAGTGTTTATCAGCTACTGTCTTGTATTTATGAGTTAAATTGATGTGTATTAACTTTGTTGTTCCACAAGATTATATGTTTTTATGTTGAGTTCATGTCATTATTAACATACTGTAGATGAATTTAATTAATGGTAATAGGAAGTAGCTAAATCTGGTTGTAATTTGTGGTTGGAAGCTACAGGTAATTAATTATTTAGTGGAAACTTGTAATTCGTAGTTGGAATCTATAGGTAATTAGGGCCCCAAACATGTTGTATATCTATGTCTATGTTAGGTGTATGTATTAATTTTTATGTACAAGTTACTTCACTATCAAGTGCAATGAATGTATGTGAATGTATTGATTAGTTATTGTAATGATTATCTAACGACTAGTTACCGTTATTTCTAGTTCATTAACTCTGGATGTCCATGTCTAGACAAATCAATTTTCAATGGTCATAACATCATTTTTTTTGCTTCCCCAAATCAACATTGTAAGGGTGAAACATGGAGAAACATGAATATGAAGCTCAATTACCTTCAATTTGAGCTAAGAGAGGGTGAGTCTGAGAGGATTCCATGTGTCTCTAAATAAATAGATCTACTAGAAGAAGATAATATTTAGAAAAAAATTGATTAGAGGGAAACAATAATAGAAGGTGCATATTGAAGTAACAATGTGATCTTCCTAGCTGATTTTGTGACCACCGTGATTGGATTTTAATATATACATTAAAATACTAGGATTGGGGATAAAAACTCTCTATGTAGGATTGTTACTAATAGATTTAACATCACTAATATAAAATATATGATTGAGTTTAGATCAATATCTTGATTCACTTTGTTGTTACTTCTTGGTAGGGCCAATCTATTAGCATTGACACTCATCAACAATTTCCTGTAGTTCTCATGTAGTTAATGTTTTGCTCCCCAAAGCTAATGTTGTCACCACTTATGATCTCTAATAGTTGTGTGTTGTTGATCTTTTCTATAAAACTTTAGAAAAAAAGTGTGTTACAATTGGAAATTATTCTCTCATGCCCCATTTCAATGTTATGTTATGTGTTTTTAAATTAAATTTTATGGAATTAAAAATATATAATTTAGAATTAAATTATATATAAAAAATAAAAAGAACAAAATATTATGACTCCCAAGTGAAAAATAATGCATTCTAAGTAAATTTCTACCACTAACAACAAACAAAAATGGTGTAATTTTTTGCAAAATAATAGTTACAAAAAATCCCCACTATAATAGCCACTTTAATTGATGCTTAGTAATAGATACAATGTGTGGCTATGGACAAGGGATGTAATATGAAAATTGTATTCCTATGTTTTAATTATAAAATGTTGATGCCAATTGTTAATGGGACATGGATAGAGATGGAGGTTGAATTAATACACAAGAGAGGGGAGAGAATAAGAGAATGCTTAAGAGGGGTGCAATGGGGAATTATCCATGAATATTAATTCAACCCATTATCCTAAATTTTCTATTGGTATATGGACCTTCTAATTCCCGATTGAATGTTCCCAAAGCCAATCATTGAATACATGTAAGAGCGTGGGTGTGAGTGGCATAGTTATTGGGAGCATGGGGGGTTGAGTACAATCATCTTGGGGAAGTGTGTGAGTCAAGCAAGAAAGACAAAGGAGAGGAAATTCATATGGGTAGCAAGAAAAGTTTATATAGACAGGTTGTGTGCATGAGCAATGAGGAGTGTAACATAGCCAACCCCATACGTACCCTTTTAAAGGATGAGGTATTAAATTTTGGATTTTCCTAAACCTCATTGAATCCCTTTTAACATGACACCATCATCTTTTATTCCCCAAGAGATTTCCAACGACAATAAGTTTTCTCAGAATGGATTTTTGGATCAACGTTATGGCCCTTTGAAGTTTTTGGACCTTTATTGGCCAAATGCCTCTATACTGATACATGGCTCCATGTCATCATTCCCACATGATTTGGCATTGATGTGTCAGAATAGGTCACCCTTAGCATAGTCGTGGTTGTAGGAATGGAACTTGCCACCTATTCCACCAAACCCTAAGCCCTCCAAGTGGTTAACACTTTCTACAAAAAATTTCATGATGGTTGTGGTTCGATGATTATGAGACACTATTTAATTAATCTCAGGATTAAAAATACTAAGTTGTTTAAGCGATCAACGACTCAGATCTCTCAATGTTCATATCCAACGATCAATAATTGAGATGCCAATTCAACGACCTCTACATCCCACGTGTTTCATACTCGAAACATAGGCTCTAGATAGCATTCCCACTCCATGGAACCATCTCAATCGATGTGGCATGTGTCTCTCATACCACTCGACACGTGGAACTCATTTCCTCCATAGATCCCTGTCCAATATTTCCAATTCCACGTGACATATGGCACCAATCATGTCACGACATGTCGTGCCACCAGGTAATCATAGGCATTAGTACCACGACTATTTATTGGTCTCTTGCACACTAAAACTCCCCATGGTTCGTGGTCTGGTAATTATGAAATAATTAATCAAGTTAATATCATAATTAAGTAAGGTAATCATCGAATTATGAGAAACCCACGGTGCCCAATGTCTCAAGGATTATGAGGTGATTAATTAACTTAATCAGAGTGATTGATAGATTAATCTTGCTATTATGACTCCTGAGCTTATACGAACAACAACGGTGGAGATTTGTCCATCGTGCGAAAATATAAGGATGACACGTGCCACCGTCGGGTAATGGAAGACATTGGGACCACGACTCTTTATCGGTCTCCCGAACCAGGATTCAATTAACTTTTCTCCACTTATATCAATAGTGGAGATTCACCCACCCTTAGATCCAATGGATTAGATTTGTCACGCTTACCACAATGCCTATTCTTGACGAGGGTTCCACACTCAACTCTCCCACAATGATATGTTGATAAGTGTCCATTCCATGAAGCCATGGTTGCCAAGTTAGAACATTGTGTCATTTTGACCTCACCCTCTCTCTCTCTCAGGCTTATTATAGCTAAAGGTATGAAACTAGGGGGTGAAACCTTGTTCCATGGACATCGAAGTATTGGGACTTCCAAAAGGGATAAAACTTAGAATTATTTTGGGGTTTGGTGCTTTGCTGCCCTGGTCTCAGAAATCCCTCCTGATATTTACATAACTGATCGACGATTGACATTGAACTTTTATCATATCTAATGGCCACGAATATTGCATGGATTTACAAGGGACTATGATGGGTAACTAGTCCATATTTGGATGGATGTGATTGACTCTCAGCTTAGGGATGAAGGACCGTTGAGGCTCATTGATTTCATTCAATGTTAGTTGAATTATAACTTAATCAATTGGAATTAGCAGTCCCACGGCCTCATGTTGCATCATTTTGTTTGTTTTTAAACTCAGCTTCCTCGTACCCTTAATCCATTTACATCAAGTAATAAGCTTTCTTTATAACATTCGATCAAGGATTTAATTCCTCGCAAACATTTTGTGTTAATAAGAAGGGAAGGATACCAAGTTTATCAACCTTCTTGGGCCTCTAACGCAACAACTTCACTATAAATTCCATATCCCTTATAGGTTCTTACTCTACTACATAAAATTTTGTGGGTTACATGGTCATGCCAAAATACTCATTGTACCACGAGGTACCTTGAATATAAAAAAAAATATTTACTCCAAATATATAAACATGTCTAACTGTTGGCTGTGGAGCCTGATTATCTTCCTGATTTAGAGGTCTTTTACTTTCAGCCGTGTTTATACCCCATGAAGTATTTACAGCCTAGAAGTATGTACACTCTTCCACGCGGGGGAGTGCAAAGGGGGGGTACCCCCTCTGCGGGGTCCGGGGGCAAGCACGCCCATAGCGGGGGTTCGGGGGCGAAGCCCCTGAAGCAAAAATTGCCTTGTAAAATTATATTGTAATTTCATTGTAAATCTGGACCATTCATTATAAGGTCGCAGATCTAACGGTAGAGATTATGTTAGGGTTTTTTTCCCT
>JZKD02S1935340.1:0-17528 GCA_000966675.3 Picea glauca | reverse complement strand
AATAATAAAGGAAGGACCTGGCAATTTCTCTAGTGGACATAGCCCACACTGGGTGAACCATGTAAATCTGTGTCTCTCTTGTATTGTGTGTCTTCTGTGTTTTGTTTCTGCATTTATTTTATTTTATTGCTCCACGGTCCTGTTTTTCTAACACTAACCATAAATGCATCCACAAGAAACAACCATTCCTACAATTTCCCCATTATTCAAGCACATAACCTTGAAATGAAAGAACCTATTTATTCATCAAAAAAACATAAACAGTCATAGATGTAAACACATGATCTTATGAATTCATTCAAATTAGATTACATTGAGTAAGAGAGATACTTATCTGATAAAATAAGACATCAATTGCATGAATACCTCCAAATTTCCTCCCATCCTTAGACTCTGATGCTCATAAGAAAGGAGTAGGTCAACCCTAGTATGGGGTTTAAAATCCAGTTGAGGAAGGTCTCTCAACCGTATCAATAATCCAATTCAGGTTCTAATTTTAACATCCAACCTACCGTTTATCATTACCCACATATCTATCCCACCAGAGGACGTGTGACCCTTCTTTCATCAAATTTCCTTCAGCTGCCCTGCTTCCCTTATGGATCTTCAACAACCGGCTTTACAGGAAGTCACAAAGCCCTATGGTTGTAGCTTGGCACCTTGGGAAAACAATTCCTAACAATTATCTAACATAGAGAGAATGCTTATGATCCTGACAGTCTGCTTCTTTAACAACACTTCTCTCAGCTGGAGAGAATGATCATGATCTTGACAACCTTCCTCTTTATCAACACTTCTCTCACCTAGATATGATTCTTATGGGCCTAAAATCCCTCTTATTGAACCGCACACATGTCGTACAACCCACTTCTTCTACTAAGACCTACAATAAAACTTGCTACGAGAAATTACCAAGCTTCCAAGTATAGGTACCATGAGAGATAGAAACTAGGTACAAATTATAGATGGAAGAGTAAACATGAGTGAATGATCCTTAGAATGATAGAAAACATTGGGAAAATACACTAGCTTTCTCCAATATAATTGCATGCACACAAATTAAACTTTTCACCATATGGTCCCCCCCTTGAGCCCACTCGGTGTTTCGTTCCCTTTCTTTGGGAACTTAGGATAGCATAATGTATCCCGTAAATTATATTTTAAGAAATATTATTAAAATTTTCCCTTGACCTAAACCCCTTAGGTTTATCCCCTTAACATGAGACTCTTAGCCCCCCTTTCCTCTCCAATGGAGTTTATCCACATTACTCTTATGTCCAGTTAGTCTGCAACAGTGGTGTGATTTTATTAATAACTAAATGATTAGATTTTACATTAATAGACTTGCTAGCCTTTCAACGTCAAGTCTTTTCTGTTGACTTTTCATAAGAGATGATATTATATATGCATGAATATCTTATTAAAATGATGAGTGTTCTATATATAAAGAACATATGGTGACCATGGTGACCATCCATGAAGAGATGTGTCCCTTGGGTAATAAATCTATGTATACTTTGTATTATATTAAACATATAATATAAATATACTTTATACTTTATTATATATATTTATACTTTATATTATAAATATATTATTACATTGATAATATTATAATTAATAATATTTCTTAATACTTAATAATCATATTATTAATTATCAATGTAGTAGAATGTCTTTTCGATACTGCCCAAACATCAACACTCCCTCTCACAGACATAGACATTCTACATTATTCCAAGATTACCTATGAAGGTTACCTTTGAAGATTACCTATGGGTAGCTCTCAAATAGCTTATATGCATCACCATGAAATCCATTACCTCGCAATGCATATGTACCTCATCATGTGTACCCTTGTGACTTAAAAACCAATGTATCCAAGGCCTGTGGGTAGTTCTCAAATAACTTCAACATGTGCCCAGGACATCCACTACCCTACAATGCATTTGTACCTAATCACATGCACCCTTGTGACTTCACATCATGCATCTAAGGCTAGTGGGTAGCTCTCCAATAGCTACAACATGTCATAATGAGACTATCTAGTTTCCCACATAAAACTTGGATATCTTATGCATGGCATCCAGTACCCTACAATAACATATGTACCTCATCTCTTCAACATGCATCTAGGGCCAATGAGTATCTCTCCAATGCCTAGAACATGTCATCATGATGTCTCTACCATGCGATAACATCTGAATCCATCACTCCCTCTTAACTAGGAAGCTATTCTTTCCAGACATAGACTCTAAGTCTGATACCACACGAGATCACAACCATTGATTGTTGAACATGTGAATATATACATCCTTGGATATCCATAGTGAAACATGACTTCATCCCATGCAACCAAGGTTTATGGGTAGCTCTCAATAGCTACAACATGTCCCCAGGACATCCACTCCTTGCAATGTATCAATACCTTATCATGTGCACCCTTGGTCTCAGTGCCAACCCTTTTTAATGTTGGATGAGATCTACTTGTCTTAGTGCCAACCCTTTTTCATGCTAGATGAGAAAACTAAGTACCAACTCTTTTTCATGTTGGATGAGTTCCACCTGTCTCAGTTCCAGGCCTTTTTGATGTTGGATGAGAACACTCAGTACCAACCCTTTTTCATGCTAAATGAGTTCCACATGTCTTAGTGCAAAACCTTTTTCATGCTAGATGAGAAAACATAGTGCGGACACATTTTCATGCTAGATGAGAAAACATAGTGTGGACACATTTTCATGCTAGATGAGTTCCACTTTTCGCAGCTCCAACCCTTTTTCATGATGTATGAGAACATTCAGTGCCAGAAATTGTTCATGCTATATGATTTCCACATGTCTCAATGACAACCATTTTTCATGTTGGATGAGAACACTCACATTGAAGAGGGACCACCCCAAGCTTGTCCCTGAAGTACTCAAACTTCATCCTTGAAAATGGCTTGGTAAACTCGTACATAAATTGATCCTTTGTAGTCATGAAACAACAGCCTCATTGCTCTGTTCTGCACTATATCTCTGATATAGTAATATCTGATATCGATATACTTTGACCTTTCATAGACCATGATTTTTTCTGACGACTTCATGCAACTCTGGTTGTCACGCCAAGTGTATTTCACCTCCATTCTGAGACCAAATAACCTAGACATAAGTTCTCGAAGCCACACTGCCACTACACATGCTACCAAATACTCAACTTCAACCATACTAAGCACCATAAATGACTACTTCCTGCATCCGACGCAACCTCTTACTCCTTACTTTAGTACCTGACTCCCTCTAGAATTGATCATCCAACTCCCTCTCTAGAACCAAATATCAATTGAATATTCAACCTACTGACTTCATAACTTGTCCTCCAAAACAACTCTCGTCATCCACTACTTGTAGGTATTACCTACAAGTCAAATTCAGTGAAATAGTATGCATGTTTCGAAGCGAGACTGCTTCATGAATTGCTACACATGCTGCCACATAATCAACTTCAACCATACTGAGCACCACACATGAATGCTTCCTGCATCTGGAGGAGCCTCCTGCTCCTTACTGTAGTACCCAAATCCCTATGAAACTAACTATCTGGCTCCCTCTCCAGCATTTATTATCAACAAAATATTCAACCTTTTGACTTCATAACTTTTCCTGTAGAACAGGTATCATCATCCTCTTCTTGTAGGTATTACCTATAATTCAAAATTCAGTCCAATAGTCAACAATTTTCGAAGTCACATTGTTTCACGACTTGCTGCAAATTATGCCACATACTCTCCCTCGGTCGTACTGAGTGCTACACACAACTCCTTCTTGCTACTCGATGAAGCCATATTGGAGGCTAGAAAGAAGAAATATGTCGAAGTACTCTTCTGATTAGGAATATTATCGGCCCAATATCAATATGAATATCCACATAACCCGATCTCATGGTCTATCACATACCTGAGAACATAATCCAATGTACCCTTAAGGTACCTCATAACATGTTTTTCTGCGACCAAATGAACCTACCTAGGATGCTCCATAGATTGACTCATGGTGTTTACTGTAAAACATATCTCCATTCTTGTGTTCATCATTTTCATCAAGGAATCCACCATCTCCCTGTCTAAACTAACATCCACAGTCTCTAAAGTCGTATCCTGCAACAACTTCATATTTGATACCATAGCTGTAGCAATTTCCTTGCAATCCAACACCCCATACCTCTTCAATATTTCTACTGTATGCTTCCCTTGATTCAAAATGATCTCATCTTTTCTCTGCCATACCTTGGGACCCAAAAAGTAATGCATCATCCTGAAATATTTCATCTCAAACTCAAGAGCCAGTTTTTTTCTCTTACACTATGAGATTATATTTTCCACACCTGATCCAGATTATTTTCGACACGAAATGAGAGTGGAGATATAATAAATAAATGTATAGATATATCTTGGATATCCAATAATATAACATAAATATAACATATATGCAACCATAAACACATAGATACAATAATACACAATTTTCTATTAATGAGCAAAAATGTACAAAGACTGTAAAAAAACAGAGTGAAAGGCTCAATACAATGGTCACAGCTTATCTCTGAGAAGAGATGTGTCTGCTACTCACATTCACAAGAATATGATTTTACAATGAGGCTCCAAAGTCCTTTTTATCACAAATAAAATCCGAAAACCTAACCCCATAAGATGAAAAGCCAACAATTTTGTGGAACCTGTTTTGGGTAGTTTGGTGTATCAACTTCCCGGGGGTGTAACTTTAGCATACGATCTCTGTTTGGGGTGTACAATATCTCATTGGAAAAGTATCATCAAGGAGATTAAATTTGGAGGCTTGTTCAAAGAATTTGTTTATAAATGAGAAAATGTATCCCGAAAACCCTTCATTTAGTCCCTCAAAATGGCCCCAGAAGTTAAAAACTGCTAAAAATAGTAAATTTCCAAAATTGCCAGAAAACTATTTTGAGTCAGTTGGAAATGGTGGGTGGCCACCAATATCCACCTGGATAAATCCTCCCTCCCTAGGAAGAAATTTTCTCCATTAATTTGAGTTACTGGGGGAGAGGGAAAAACATTTTCTGAATCTACATCTTGATGAATTGTTTGCATTGTTGGAGAAGTTGCACCTCTTAGTTTGTTGTAGGTTGTCACGAACCTGTGGCTGCAAGGGTTGAACCTTTTTAACTAGTCTAGATACATGAGATGCATGTGTGCAGAAGGAATATTTACACTTTGCTACAATCTTGTCAACCTGCTTCTTTTGGATAGAAGTTGCTTAGGCCGAGGCTGTAGTGGTTACAATGTCCTTCTGTTCACCTTTTGAATAGATTGTGAAGAAAATGAATTTTGTAGTATGAGATACTACCTTGTGGCATTGTTTAGGTGAGAAATTAGTTGAACTACCTCTGGTATTTTGTAGATATGACCCCCCAAAGTAACAATGACACTATGGGGTCAAGACTTATAGATAGTATTGTGCTTCCACATATATGGTTGGCACAAGAGAACATCATAGACATCCAGTGGAGAAAAATCACACAATACCTCATGCTTGAAGTATTGGATATCGTATGACAATCAACATTGTTGGCTGACACGAAGATCGCTTGTGGTGTTATCAACAATCCCAATTGTTTGATGACCTCTGCTAAGATAAGGTTCTTCTGGCTTCCGCTATCAATAATAAATGCAGTGGGGTGCCCTTCACCCACATATGTGAATGAAAAAGATGCTCCCCCTCTTCAGGATCTATGGGTTCTTCTGGTTGAATTGTTGCAGTCGTGACAATAGTAGTAGGGTCTACGTCGATGATATATATTCTATCAATATTTTCTTAATTAGATTTTGAATCAAGTTTCAACTCCTTGAATTTCATCTTGACCACCAATGACTACTTTCACTGACATTCATCGGTGTTATGCCAGGGGAATTTGTGAAAATCACATCATTTTCCGATGTCCTTCTTCGTCTTTCTGTGACCCTTATTTTCCTCTATCTTGGACTAGTTTTCGGGACACTTTTTGTTAGGGACATCTTTATCATACTTTGGTTGTTGTGTATTTGTATACCCGAACTCCCTTTTGTTTTGGTGCTTAAATGTTTTCTCAATTTTAACAGTATATCGATAAGCAGCACTGAGTGATGAGATGTCTAGAAAATCCATTTCAGTTTGGATGTATCTATGTAGAGCCCCACGGTATTTCAGAACCAAATGTCGTTTGAAATATTTGATACCCAGATTGGTGCACAATGTATGGAAGGTATTGGTGAACTCCATAACTTCTTGGCCCCTCTCTTTTCAGAGTGCGGTCCATCTCATGTATTATTCCTCATAGTTTCCAACATGGTAATACTGTTCCTTTACAACATCCACAAAAAACTCCCAAGTGGGCTCGACCCCATATATTCCAGACTCCTCTGTGGAACGTTTCTCCGAATAAGTTTCCCACCAATGTTTTACATGGGGGATATCCTTAAGTAGTGTGAAGGTGATATTTTCCCTGTCGGAGAAATTATGAACAAAGAAATAACCTTCTAGCAAATTTAACCATTTTTCTAAGGCATCCACATCTATCTGTCCTTCAAATATGGGAATATCAAAATTAACTTGTACCTTAAAATACGAGGTACTTCCAAAGTGGCCTCTTGATGAAGAAGTGCCTGTTGTTATCGACATGCGTTGAACGATGTGGGAAAAATTCTCCATCATTTTTTCCCTCTGTCGCATGAGAGATTACTCAAGCAATAGATTAATAGAATCGTCTACTGTGTTCTTTTTATTTTCTTCCACCATGGAAGGTTTCTTGGACGTGCGAGAGAGATTGTCTTCAAGAGAGATAATATCGAGACCCAACTTGCTATACTCATACCTCATCGGGGATATGCACTGAAAATGATCAACAGAAGCTTGCTCTAATACCACCGATCTAGATTATTTTCGGTACAAAATGAGAGCAGAGATATAATAAAGCAATGTAAAAAGATATCTCGAATATCCAATAATATAAAATAAATGTATCAGAGATGAAACCATAAACACAAAGATACAGTAATACACAATTTTCTATTAATGAGAGAAAATGTACAAAGACTGTAAAAATAAATGAAACACTCGCCAGAATGGTGGCATCTTATCTTTGAGAAGAGATGTGTCTTCTACTTACATTCGCAAGAATATGATTTTAAAATGAGGCTCCAAAGGAATTTTTATCATAAATAAAATCCAAAACCTTAACCCCCGAAGATGAAAAGTTAACAATTTTGTGGACCCTGTTTTGGGTAGTTTGTTGTATCAACTTCCTGAGGGTGTAACGTTAGTATACGATCGTCGTTTGGGGTGTACGATAGCTCATTGGAAAGGTATCATCAAGGATATTAATTTTGGAGGCTCATTCATAACCTTTGGATATCATTGAGAATTCTTATCCCGAAAAACCTTCATTTATTCCCTCAAAATGGCCCCGGAAGTTAAAAACTGCTAAAAATAATAAATTACCAAAAATGCCAAAAAATTGTTTTGAGCCAGTTGAAAAAGGTGGGTGGCCACCAATATCCACATGGATCAATGCTCTGGGTGCCTACTTTAATCCATATAAATCATTCTTCGATCTGCAAACTAAGTGTCTCGTAGTTCTCACATACTCAACAAAGTATTTTGTGATTACAAGGACCATTCTTCCTAATTAGGTTGCCATCTGTGCCATGGGAAGAATTTATGTCCTTCTGAATGTTGAAATACACACACTTTGAGTCTTATGTTCTTAGAATACTATGTCAGGGTCATTCTCCATTGGTCAAATTACAACGACCAATCCCGGGAGAATGTCATCCCAATGCTGAAACATTAACACTTAAGAATAACTTCCAAAATTACATAAAATATCAACACTCCCTCTACATGTGTTGACTTCCTCTCCTTATTCATTACATGGATGTGCACACCTATATGAATGGATAGTATTGATTCATGTTGCTTCCTTCAACTATCATTATGGCTCCTTCTCAAAGCTATTACCTATGACGTGCCCGAAAGAAAAAACAAGATCAACAAAAAAACATCTCTTAGAGAAGATCATTTTATCTTGTGCACAATTATATACAATGACCCTTGAAATGATACATCTTCTACTAACACACATCCATCATATACTCGATGTCATAGGACTAACCATGTTGATCTTCTAGTTTTAAATTAGACAAGCACAATTTTTTGCAAGTGGTAATTACTTCAAATGATATTACTTTAAAGTAAACTCTAGAACATCACTAAGTAATTACACTCAGAAAATTTCAACTACTTAGAAACTTCAGCCTCTTCCTTAGAACTTCCCACATGTGAGAGAGAAAAATATGTGTGTCTATTGTTATGTCTTTTTATAGTAATATTAAATTGATCCAAAAAGACACGTCTCTTTGAAAATTAAGTTTAAAATTAAATTTACTCTTCTTTCTTATAAATAGTTGGAGAACTCTCATTTTCCTAGCCCTCATGTGAGAGAGTCAAGCCCAATCCTGCTCTGATACCATGTTGACTTTCATAAGACAATATATTGTATATGAATGAATATCTTATTACAATGATGAGTGCTCTATATATAAAGAACATCTGATGACCATGTTGATCATCCATGAAGAGATGTGTTTGAGTTGTGAGTTTGATGAGCTATGAGTGACCACTGATTGACCACCCTCTTTGTGGATTACTAGACTCAGGTTGAGGGTGATTGGTTGTTGATATCTGAAACAATCAGTCTATGGTTGGGTGGAACGTTAGTTGATGTATGTGTTGTGTTTATGAGTTTAACTATTGTACATGAATTCTATATATGTAAGAATAATTATTATATTGTAGTGTTGAATTAAGTTGTATTCATGTATATTTTATATTTTAGTATGTTGTAGATGCATCAATGTAATGGTAGCTATCAGTAGCTAAATCTAGTTGTAATTCATTGTTGAAGACTATATAAATTTATTTGGAAAACATAAATTTTAAATCGTAAGAATATTCTACACCATGATATTTCTCAATTAAGCCGGGAGACGTTACAACAATATCGTAATTTTCAAAGTGCATCAATTACTACATGTAGTTGAAGATACAAAGCAACTTGTAAACTAATATATAAAAGATTGTGTATAAATATATATAATCTTATTATTGTCATGTGGATTAGCAACAACATAGCCCATGGAATTGTCTTCCTTTAATGATGAAGATGGAAATAACATGCTCCTTTCTTCTAAGATTAACTTATACCTATCTTCTCGCAAGTTCTAGCTCTATCATTAAACGGGATACACCTTTACATCTTAATTGAAATGAATGTACATATAATCATTATTTTCAACAAACATATTTTATGAGTTTCTTTTAATATAATAGTAGGCCATGGAAATTCATTAGTTTTCTTGGTATCAACTAGAAAGCCACTATCATTAACATGGCTTGAGATGGTATAATGATACTGATGCAACTGCTGGTTTAAGATGACCATTATCACCTAATTGTTTAAAAAAAATAAAAATTGGGCATGTATCTTACATGATTGCCATTGAATTTGAATTTAGGAAGAGTGTGTAAGATTTAAATTTGATCAAACATATTTTAATTTCAATATTTTGCTTTTATCTATTAAAAAAATTCATATTCGATAATCTCCAACAACATAATGGAAATAATTAAC
Organism: Picea glauca; assembly: GCA_000966675.3. NCBI lineage: Eukaryota > Viridiplantae > Streptophyta > Pinopsida > Pinales > Pinaceae > Picea > Picea glauca. The sequence continues at coordinate 7,840 of JZKD02S1935340.1, read as the reverse complement.
GTGTTTTTTTAAACGATTTCTAGAAAATCTTAAAACCATGAATTGTTCTCTCATAATATTATACTTGGATATGAAACATAAAATATAAGATTTAGTTGGCTTCATGGATTGTGGGAGATGATAGGGAGTGTAAAGGATTTTAATCTAAGCATGTGTTGAAATCTTTAATATTGCTTTAGAGGAGTTAAAATACCAATGAAGTGATTGAATTTCATTTTTTTTTAAGATGAAATGCATAATAATTCTAGATGATTTTAGGGGCTAAATTTTGTAAATGGGCAAATTTTTCTTGGTTTTTCCCCAAAAATGATTCACCAATTTCCATTTTTCTCTAAAAATGATTCGTCCAAATTCCATAGAATAATATTTTTTTACCTTAAAAATTTACAAAAGTATCGTCAAACATTTTACATTTTGCATATCAATTACTAGTAAGATTATCCCAACTTTCTACATTTTAATATAAATTTCCATCCTTAAAATTATACCTAACAATAGTAGACAACTTTAATTTAATTCCATGCAATAATTTGATTAGTTAATTGGGTTCATTTTGTAATGAACAAAGACATTACTTTTTTGACCTTGCAAGATCATCCAAGTTTTTCATATGCTAGACTTATGGATGAAATGTTGACTATTAACCACATGTATTGAACTTCACAAGAGTGACATCCTTTCCATGGATGCAAATGCATGTGTAGATTGGAAATTATTGGAGGACTTTCGAACTATAACACTTTCTCATGTGTAATTCTTTGGTCATTCAAAATTGGAATGTCACATGACTTGATAACTTATTGGATTATGATAATAATTCAAGTATGATTTTCAAACCAATTATATTAATTTGAAATTTCTTTTTATAATCAACTAATCACCCTATTCACAATATAATATGATAATAATTAATGTTTAAATAGTTATTCTAACAAGAAAACCCCCCTCGCAATAACACAATACGTTAGTCTCTCTCTCTTTCTCTCTCTCTCTCTCTCTCACACACACACACAAAATAATAATCACCCATGATTTTTTCTACTAAGAGAAGGACCAGAGCAAGATATTTCTGACAAGATAGGCACAAAGACAAAATAAAAATCACTACCCCATTGGTTTTCTCCATGTATACCACCACCTTATAACCAACCGACCCAGTCATTCTACTTTCACCCAACAACTATATGCTTCATGGATTTGATAAGATACATTGTTCCCATCAAATCCTATGTGTTCATGTGTAAGAACTTATTGTTAGTCAAATATGTCTACCCGTCATGTCCTATAAGTGCATGCATAAGATTTTGTTAATCAAATAACAAAATGTACGATAATTCTCCAATTTGCACATTATGTAATGAATTAGAAACAATACATAATAACATATCAAATTATAGTTGGATTCAGTATGTCGGGAGAACTAGAGATTTGAAAATCTTGGCAAGTATTCAAGAAGGACAATGGAGCAATATCAATGAATTTATATTATTTATATTCTTACTATTAGAATTATAAAGACCAATGCTCCATAAAAAGGTTTGTGCAATTAAATTCAATTACTTTTACCTTGGAACTAATGGACAAGGTAGTTGGGTGCAACTGAATGGTGGAACAAAGTGGAATTAATCATCTTCCTTACCTTTGTGGTGCGGTGAAAGAAGTATTTTGATTACACCAACCAATTCCTCTACTTCTAGTGTAAAATAACACACATGATCATGTAATTGTGAAGTTGTGGGTGACAAGAAGTAATCTTGTGATTTAGAAAGAATAACAATAAGATCAAAACTTACATATTGGAAACAAAATATTAATATATGTGAAAAAATATAACACAATCCATTTTTTTTTTAAATACTACTTTCTTGATTTGTTTTTAAAATATCCCTACTTAATTTCCTTTTAATATTCTTTTACTCCTTCCCTCGGCTGGGGTGCTTCCAAGCTCAACATGTGGACAAACCACGGGGAGTCCACCTGGCCAGGCGTCTAGCCACCTAATGCCTGATCATTCCTACCTCCTCACTTTCATCACCTCATGGATTTAAAACATTCGTTGTCACTCTCAAAACTTCAGTCGCAGCCAGCCTACCACATGATTTGGAATCTCTGTAGCGTGGGAGTTTTCATGGCGCCGTGCAGGATGCCTCCTCAATCACATCTGCTCCTCCACACTGCTTTCCTAAATCGAAGCTCGGGCACACTAAACCTCATTCACCCCCTCATCATTTCCATGACCAGCTCTCCCTGGTTCTCATTCTCTCCAAGCTCATGGCTCTCCTCTGGTGCGACCTCCATTTGGATATAAGAACTCCAGGCTCGAGCCTTTCCTCTCAAGTTTTGTTGATCCTCTTCTTCTTATGTCCCAGACCGCCGCCTACTACCTCCATGCCCCACCTTAGAGGAAATTCCAAGAGAGGAGCTCCCTGGTATGCGGCGAGTGGAAGTGAGTCGCCCACCCATGACCATCCCCCTAAAATGAAAAGCTTCCCCCTCTTGGCTCTTGTCGCTTCTCCTATCCCTGACCATCCACCCCATGAGACCACCCCTGACCTCTCCCCACTCTAAAACCCCTACGCCTACAGAATCAAGTGGTTTGATACCCTTGACAATTCGTTGGTTTTTGCACCTCCTCCCCCCTCCCGTCCTCGCCAACCTCCACCTACGTCTTCTCCCATTCGACACACCCCCACCAACTCCTCTCCCATTTTTTCTCCTTCCACCTCTTCTAACTCTCTGCGGTCCCCCCCTCTCTGCCTCATTTGTGAAAAGCATGAAGATCAAGCAACGATCATGGACTCATTGAGCGACCTCAAAAGAGGCCTGGGGGAGGTCAAGTCAGCTATTCTTGATCTGCAGAGAAAATACATAGAACGCTGGAGCCGTGTGGACATTTTGATGTCCTTCCTTCAGGACCTCTGGCAAGCTATCGCGGATCGCGATAGGGAAAAATTACAGGAGCGTCAGGTCTACATCGGGCCAAGGCTCGATACAGGTTTCTAAGTTATTTCATGTTTCAGGTTTCTGTCTACATTCATTTCCTGGCAGCCATGGGAGGCTGGCCTGCGTTTTTCTTTCTATTTAAGTCTAGCAATTAGCAGTTCGCCCTGCATGGCATATAAGTCTCTTTTTGCATGTTACAATCTTATTTTTTGGACAAGTGGCAGTAGTGGTTTCCAAGAAAGACACCACTGCCACACATGATTAGGAACTACAGACAGTTTTAACTTTTTTTGACAAGATTCAATACAAACTCTAACTTCCAAAAAAATATATATATTCTTTTACTCCTTTCTTTACTACTTTTTAAAATATATCTATTTAATTTTTTTTAACACTCTTTCCAATATTAAAAATATAATAATAATCATATCTTAAAAGCATAATAATAATACTTAAATTAATAATAATACTTATTAATAATAATCATTATTAGTAATAATCATTATTAGTAATAATCATTATTAGTAATAATCATTATTAGTAATAATCTAAACTCATCCCACTTGTATATACCTCATAAACTATTCCAAATCCATATGCAACTTGTTGATACCTCGTACACTTTTCTAAATCCATAAACTACATACATGAGATACTTTAAAGCAATGGAGATCATTTTTATCTTCCAAGTGACATTTATAATATTATGAGATTCATCCTTAACGATATCATATTTGTTTAGTTTAAGAACTTAATCCTCTATGAGGATTAATTAAAAAATGGAGAACACAAGGGAACATTAATGATGAGATGAACAATGAATTGTCAAAATTTGTGGCTATTGGTGAGACATGGTTGTTGAAGACACTTTATGTAGGGAAACTTTTATTCGAGGACACAAAATCCTGTATGGCATCCATATCACAAAAGTAATGTTGATAAAATATTTTGTTGTGATTCAAATTCACTTTTGTATTTGATCTCTATGCGTTGAAACAATATTTCATTGTGAATATTTTTTATGGTATGCGTAGGGATATGTTATTTTAAATAGTGGAATTAATGTTTTTCTTAGGTAGGAAAAGTTTACAAATATTTAGAGATAGAGGTTTAATTGTTATTAAAATAATTTCAAGATTTGTGTGTAAATAAAATATTATAATTAAAAATAATTTATAAGTGGTTTCTAAGTAGGTTAATTTTTATTCATGCTAGATGTTTTCAAGTTTTAGGTAGTTAATCTCTTTCCTAGTATTTGAGAAACATGAATTGTTGGTCAATCCAAAATAGTTTTTGTTCATATTCCAAAACCAAAAATAGGTTACATTCAATCATAGTATTCATGAAGCCTAAATACTAAAACACAATTGTAATTCAACTTCATATTAAAGATATTAGAGATCAAACTTACTCTTAGCATCACAATAGTAACAATAATCCAAAATAGTTTTTGTTCATATTCCAAAACCAAAAACTAGTTACATTCAATCATAGTATCCATGAAGCCTAAATACTAAAACACAATTGTAATTCAACCTCATACTAAAGATATTAGAGATCAAACTTACTCTTAGCATCACAATAGTAACAATAATCCAAAATAATTTTTGTTCATTTTCTAAAACCAAAAACTGGTTACATTCAATCATAGTATCCATAAAGCCTAAATACTAAAACACAATTGTAACTCAACCTCATACTAAAGATATTAGAGATCAAACTTACTCTTAGCATCGCAATAGTAACAATAAAGTTTTCTCTGTGAACACAAATTACCAAGTTTTTCCAAAATATACAAATAAGTGAGATGTCTTATTTCAATATTTCTAAATAAAGTTAAAGTGAGATTAAATTATCCATTTAAACTAGGATATTGATTTTATAGATTTTATTATATTGATTAGCCATATAGTTATATTTGAAAATAATTATATATAATTATTTTTAAATTAATTAATTAGTAATTTGAATTTATTTGAATTTTGAATTATAAAATAATTTAAACAATTAAAAAAATAAAACTCAAATCTTTGGTGGATTTAAATAAATTTGTATTTATTTATGAATGTTAATATAAATTTATATTTATTTAAATTATAACAATTATATATATATATATATATATATATATATATATATATATATATATATTAATGAGAATTTGGATGTCAAGTATCCATTTACCAGATCTTTTTGTGTGGGAGACAATTATTAGATAAACATTTTGGATAAGTTTTGGGAATTGTGCAGGAATGGATTGTGCGACATTTTGGTTAAGGAGCAATATGCATAAAAAGGCATGTAAAAAGACGAAAGTAGATAGGATTTTGGGACATTTTGTTCACATTGTAACATGTTGAACCCTATTGTAAAGCTATAAATTGTAATGGGTTTTTGGGTAGAAGTAGTAGTTGGATGATGAGTGAACTGAGTTAATGATGAGTTTTGGAGTGAGAGCTTGAGTGAAGAATTGACTAAGTGTTCATATGTTTTGATTTATGACTGCAACATAATGGCTAGGGAGATTTGAGTAATGGTTACTATTGCATCTCTTTGTAAGCGCAATGTACATTTGTAAGAAGACTATAAATGACTAATATAAGAAGCTAGTCGTTGTGGACATAGCCCAGATTGGGGTGAACCACATTAAAAGTTGTGCCTTGATGTGTTGATTTGTGTGTGATATGGATATAATAGAATGATTAGTATTATGAATATGTTATTCATATATGTTGCTATATTGTCACAAACTGAAATAACTGATAATTGAATGAATGTCAAGTAAGGTAATATCACACACAAGGTATAATGAGTGAATATCAAAGGTTAAGTAACAAAGACTATGTACATATTAAATGAATGGATAGTGCAAAATATGAGTGTTGAATGCCTTACTTCCCCTCATCACTGCAAAACCTTGATTCTTGCAACCCTTCTAGATGCCTGGGGTGGGATTTCACTTGCTTGCAGGTGATATCGAATGAGTCGGGATCTAAGAATTTTGTTGTTTTATTAATGATTAACCCCGGATCTTCCCACTTCATGCCAACAACAATGAACTTATAACTTAAATAAAAAAACAAAAACACATGTTCAAATATAAATTAATTCAAATTTATATTAAATTAAAAATGTTTGACTAAGATGAATTTATTACACACAACATTTCACATCTATATTTATGTAATACACTTGGTAACCTCTAAAAAAAACTCCAATGCAAAAGGTCGAAAAAAACAAACTCAAAATCACATTCTCACATGCAAGCTTACTTAACCTTTAACCTTGTTGAGTATATATAACCTTCTTGATTCCTTAACGTTGATGAGTATATATAATCTTCTTGAATAAATATATATATATATACACACCATGTTAGTACTATATATTACACATCTCATATATATTACACATCTCATATGATTTAGGTTATATAATACACTTGGTAACCTTTAAAGGATCCAATACATAATGTCATGAATGAAGAACAAAGTCAAAAGTAGAGTTGAACTAAAGCATGCTTCCTTCGTCTTTAGTACCTTAAAGTAAGGTGATCGTTCTCCTATTATGATACCAAGAAAGATTTTCCCGGTTTGTATAAAGAGGCTCTAAAATACAAAACTTTTCTCGATGCTTAGACATGATGTTGGGTTATTGTATCATTTCCATTCCTATTCGCATTCTTTCAAGTCTCTTCAATTGTTCAATGGCCATCATCCTCAAATCAACTAAAAGGAGAGGTGACATTCGACTGTTATTTGGTTACACAACTTGCTTCTATGCCTTCATTACCTTCCACCATTTGCTTCCTTGTCTGCGTAATTCACAACCAATGTATCGATCTGAACGTTGTACAACCACGGGAAACGCGCTTTCGTGCACGTCGTCCCGATGTTCTGAGCAGAGGTAGTATTCATGCTTTGAGGTTTCCTCTGTGATGTGACTAGCAGAGAACAGTTGTTCCCAGGTCTAATCGATTCCGCCTGCCGCCTATATATCAATATCTATAGATAGAGATCGCATGCGTTGGTTGGTGATTATAGGCACTCGTCAAAGAAAGTATAGTTAAATCATCCACTGCCCTGTCTAGATGTTCAACAAAGTGCTGGAAATGACAAAAAAACCAATATGAAATTCTGACGCTACAAATTTGGTAATCCTCAAGGCTGAATCGACACGAGGGGAACAAGTATCTCAAAAAATCTAGATCCGTTGTTGGTCGGCATTTCTTTCATTTCTATATTGGTTGCTTCCACCGGAGCTTTTTAGCTTGTAAATGGTTGCAAGAACATTTTTTTTTTTAATCTATATACGTGTTACAGGTAGCGGCTTATGGGCTAAGATCTTCACGAGATCCTCGATGCGAGCGAGGTGATTAAGCTATCTTTATAAACTAAATACTAGTAGATCAGTACTGATAAGCACTGACCTAATTCATTCCTTTTTCACATGCTTAGATTCCGCCGGGTTTGGAGCTCATGGAGAAGTGGGATGGATTATAATTTGCACAATGGACAGAATCTGCATCGCCATCATAATCATCATCGTTGTTCCAGTGGCGATACAGATAAATCAGTCTTTCGCGAGCAGAGGGAACAATGGTGACGGTTATGATGGCGATGCAGATGCTGTCCATTGTGGGAATTATAATCCATCCCACTTCTCCATGAACTGTAGACCCTGCTGAATCTCCAAATATTTGAAAAAGAAATTAGGTCAGTGCAGAGTTCTGATGAACTAGTATTTAGTTTATATAGATTAATAGGGATCATTTCGCTAGCATGGAGGATCTCCTAGGTTTCTTGCTACGAATCGGCTGCTATCTGGAACACACAATATAAATAAAAATATGCGGATTGTGATCTTACCACCATGATGTTAGGTATTACCAAAAGAG
>JZKD02S1935329.1:9102-19202 GCA_000966675.3 Picea glauca | reverse complement strand
AGGGGTTTTGTCAAACAATTCACATCTATGGATTACTTGAGCTCATATTGGGGTTTGATGTTAAATTTTATGGCACAAATAATTTGCAATGGTGAAAATGAACTTTAACAACAATAAAGCTAATATAAATAACAACAAGAATATCCACAAACTCATATATGTATTTATTTATTAAAATAGTTAACCTCCTTACAATAGAAGAGAAGATCTAGAAATATTTAGAAGAATGGAAGATGTGGCTGATAGCACCTCCAAAGTATAATAGTGATCAAAGACATTTTCTCCAAAGAGCCTCCACAAGATGCATGCAAAATATATACAAGATCAAGTTCTTTCCCTTCTTCTAACTTCTGTAATTTTTGGCTAAGTTGCGGCCTCACTGGCTGAAGCAACCTAAGGAGATTCGACTTGCTCAGATATGACTTCAAAACCTCATGAAATTTTTGTTCTCCTGTAGGCAAGAGGATGGCAGACTCATATGATGAATTTCCCTTGTTTTATATGCCAAATATAATCCCCAAGCAATGGATGTCTAACCCCAAGTGCGCCCTCCTTCAGTAAACTTGCCCAACTCTAATAATAAATAATTATGAAAAAGGAAAAATCCCAAAAATGCCAAGGAAAGACGCCCCATATATGGTAAATGCATGCAAGGTGAGATCTTTCCTAGATTCGAATTGTAGAACTCAAATAGAACTCACTAAGAATGAATAATTCACCCTTCTACAGAAAAACACTTCAGCAATGAACCCTCCTTCACAGTTGATAGCTGAAATGGATCTGAACTAAATAGAATGGTGAGGGTGGAATATTTCATCACCTTTTCCAAGCTTGGACTAGGAAAGGATGTATCTTTCACCTCCATGTTGATCTCTAGGGTTTGTCCAGTTAAAACCCTCAAAACACTCAAGTTGTTAGAGCTCAAAGATGCATATGAAAAATGATCAAGAATGAGGATGTGAGGCGCCCTCATCCTATTTTATACTCCAAATTCTAATTCCCCACTTAAAATATTAATTGGATTTCTAAAGTATTTTCTTCAATTATCTCATATTATCCAATTATCTTATATTTCTTTGTTTGCCAATGTCACTTTTTCTAGTTTGACTTTAGCATCCTTAATGACATATTTTTGGCCACCTTAGTCCCCTTTTAGATGGGACTATAGCCTAGGGAGAACAACTAGGATAATAAGTCCTCAAGTACCTTGGTCATATGGAAGGGGATATTACACATGTTCTCAGGGTGCCGTTAGTGTGACCTTGTCAATACCTTAGCCAATTGTGGCTTTGGTCGAGCATAGATCAATGGCTCTCCTAGTGTCGGTGAAATATTAACGACAAATATCAAGATGTAGATCGTCGTCGACAAGATGCAAAGAGAAAACCTTGAAGCAAGTTTTCACAGTCCCGACGACGACAATGTCGTTGGTGAAATGCAGAGGAGATAACAACATTAACTAATAATGGGGCACTATCAGAACCAATCGGGAGATGCCACATGGACATGTGAAACCCACCAAAGTTTCCCTAAAGCATATGAAAAATGGGTGACATGTGTCCTGGCCCTCTTCCACATCAGCGCTAGAACAAACCAACGATAAACTGCCACGTGTCAAAGATGAGGACTCTCGTGCATTCCTAGTTCCTCTGATGGATCATCGATTGTCGTAGTTCCTTATTCAGAGTCCCTTTCGAGCATTATCCTACAACACTTTGAATGGTCCAAATCCACTTGAGCCTCTCTTTAGTGGGACCAATCAACGATCCATATCTTCTCTCAGATTGCAGAGCCTCCCGACCAGATGTCAAGTTAGCCTGCTAGCAGAGCATTGTCAAAGCCAATCAATGACTACCACATAGAGATGTGGAACCCACCGCATGTAGAGGTCAAAACACCAAAAATGGGTGACACGTGTCATGTCGTGCTGCCACCTTAGTTCCAGCTTGGACTAGTATACAACTGCCATGTATCCATGGTGACATCAGTGTGAAAAGTTTCATGCCATAGCCATTCCTTTTGCTCTTGATCAAGATAGATAGACAATCCTCGTGCATCGTTGGGCTGCTTCTCGCAAATCCAGATCAACGATAAAGATTCAGGCTTGGAGTCCCCTCGTTGAAGTCCTGTTTGCAACCCAAACCCTGAAATCTCCAATGGGCACCCTCAATGGATGGTCTAGATCCGCTCTTGGACCTTTTGATGTAGGAGCATCTCTCCATCTCAGTACATGCCAGCTAATCAACACACATGGTGCACATTTAAGGAAGGAGAGGCGCCGCCCTCTCATTTTTGCCTCGAGAATCCAAGGTGTGATCCAGGCATTGATTGAAGACAAGCTGGAAGATCCAAATCGTGCTTTCGCACACGCTGGAGATAAGGTCGCCATTAATAGGCTGACGACGAAATGGATCTGCGTCCGATTTGGAGAAGAATTTCCATCATTGTAATTTGGCCTTTCGATAGATGTTAGGGATGGTGATTTGACACCATTAGTTATCTTGTGAGGGAAGCTCATAGAGCCCCTCTTGTATAAATATTTGTATTGTAGGAAAAGTAGAGGTAAGGTGGTGAACTGTTAGACAATTTTAGATAGATTAGAGGAGAAAACCAGAGAGCCGAGACTTAGTTGCAACTCAGACTCCACCATTAATAGAAAATGATAGTTTTTCCTGTTTTATCTTTCTGTGTAATGGGTGATGTGTTATGAATGTCTTTTACATGTTTGTGAATTGTAGATGAATGTTAGAAATCATCTGCAGGGATAGAGATATTATTTTCTATCCACGAGTGTGTTGAGTTAAGTTTGGTTCTCTAGGCTAAGTGTAAGGAGTGCGTGACAGAGAGAGGAAACTCTGTACGCTGATGCAAGGGGTGCGTTTTTAAACTTAGTGGAGTCAGAAGAGAAGTTGCTGGGAGGGCACACCAGATTAATTTACAGACTCAGGGAGAAATTTCAAGGTGGTTAAATCCTTTGAAAACAAACACTGGGTGGAGAGAAGCACAGTCTAGAGTTACTGAACACTATGGAATACTCTGCTAGGAGGGCATCGAGCTTGCGTGAGAATACCCAGGAACTACATGGTTGAAGGTGTAGAAGAATTGCAAAATTGCTGAACATTCTGGTGAAGGAAGGCTTTGCAAGAAGTGCATCGACAAAGGAAAGGAGATGCCTTAAACCTTTCCATAAGGCCAAGGTAGAAGCCGTCGAAGAACTGAGCCAAGTGCAAGGAGTGCACCAAAGGTGTTGAGAGTTCACCTTACAAGCTTAGGAAGCAGAGTGAGAAACTTCCAGGAGGGCATGAGAAACTCACAAAGGAACTTGGAACCTTGGAGGTTTTCAAGCCGAGCAAATTTGCAGGAGAGTTTCATAGATTTATGCAAGGAGTGCAAAAAGCCTTTGAGAACAACTTAAGTCTCGAAAGGATAAATTGCGCTAAGTGTGCAAAGAATTCAAGGACTTGCGAAGTCCCGAAGATGAAGATGTCACCCATTTTCAAGGAGGAGACAGGTGGCAGAAGATTAAGAGGTTCAGGAGCAGGAACTTTGTAAGGTTTTCCAGGAGCAAACAGAGGATATTCGTGAAGTCGCGAAGGGTGATTTCAATACAAACCGTTGGATTTGAAAGGCATGTGGAAAAGGATCAGTGCATTGCTGATTCACAATCGAAAGAAGTAGAGTTGAGAGGAGACAGGACTCGTGAAGTCTGAACTTGCGATTTGATGACAACCGTTGATTGTGAGAAGAACGAGGACCGTAGATCTGGTCTCGAAGCATTCATCGATTCAGAAATCGAGAAAAGGAAGAAGGAGCTCGTGAAAAGTCTCAAAGTGCGGGATCATGAAGGGAGTTGACCCATAGTCGTAGTCCATGGTCACATCAAGTGAGGAGCTTAGCATTGAGAGCTAAGGTAATTGGCATAGGAGTAAAAAAGTGCTGAGGAGAGGGTCCGTAGGTGCCACATAGTGGGTGCCGAGGAAGTAAAAAAAGGGCCTGTGTCAAGTCAAAAGTGGTTCCATCCGGAGCCCAATGAGTCATTCGAATCGATGACTTGAATGATCCTAGACTGAGAGGTCATGCCAACCACAAAGGAGAGACCAGAAGGAGGGGAGGTTGGCATCACGTGGTGTCAGAGCAAAAGTTCGTCTGTAGATTTCAGGCGAAGGAGGAGCTGAAGATGCTCTCAGTTGTAGAGTGAGCAATAGACTTTCCAGGAGGGTAGGTAGAAGGTGAATATGGCCATTGATGATCATAAGTGTGGTCGAGGAGAAGTCCACTCGCAGAAGAGAAAGGCGGATATGGACAAGGAGCTCAATGAAATTCGAGCACAAATGGACAGATGAACTAGAGGTACAAATGTCCTTTGAAGAGGACAACCAGATGGTTTGTTCAGAATTTGTTGTCCAGGAGGTAGCAACATATGCTAAAGAGGTGGCTAAGGCATGCTGAAAACCTTAGTCATAAGGGAAAGAGATCTGGCAAGAGTCTTGTAGATTTCCAGCTGGGCACCAAGAAGGGATCCATGGATCTCATATACTTCCAAGTGGGTAGAAGAGACATCCCAGATTGCCAGGTGGGAAAGGGAGAAGATGTGAGCTCAGCTGAGAGTTCATTGGCAGATGAGGATGCAGAAGAAAAACCTCACTCAGATGGAGATTCGTGCAGTACTGTGAGCTACGTGAATGAATATGGTGACAAGTAAGAAAATTTCATCATAATGAAGGAAGAGGATCAGAGGGATGTTCTGATCATTGGAGGAGTTGAGATATTCCTACCAAGCGGCCAAGGAGAGGCTAGCACAGATGTTGCATATGCGACAGGGAGACAGCAAGAGACTGTCAAGGAGGAGAAGGAACAGATACTGAGGTCTGTCCCGATATAAGAAGAAGAGCATTCAACAGGATCGCTCAACGTTTTCAGCCAGGAAGATGAACATGGGATGACTGTATCACTGGAGTCTGCAGAAGAAGGGGAAGCAAACATCATAGACTTTGCTGGTCTGTGTGAAGAATTAGAAGCTCTTGAAAGGAGAGTGGTAGTGCAAGGCCTGCACATCCAACAGGCTAGGTTGGAAGCAGGTGAAGGACCACACTAGCATGAGGAGCAGCTGGAATGGGAACAACCGAAGAACTGACAGGAGAAAATCTGTCAAAAGCAGTGGTAGCTGAGCAACAGTTCAGTGGTGAGGAGCCTGCAGGAATGGAGACTGCAACATAGTGGCAAGATAAGGCCACAAGGGGAGAATATGTCTTGGGAAATGAGTGTGATTCGCCCAACGATAAGGAGGGAGTGCAGCGAGCTAGTCTGCAACAAAAGAACCAGCCGATAGAGAAGTTGGTCGAGGTGATCGAGGAGATAAGAAAGATAATGTCAGATTCGGTAGAATAATTGGTTAGAAAGAGGAAGCTGGATGAAAGGAAACCTGCACGAGCAACGGAGATGATGCAGGAGTAGCAGTGGCGAAGCAAAGGAGCCGAGAGACAGATCCAGGAGAAAGTTTGGGATCCAGGTGGATTTCAACCACGTTGGAGAGCTCATGATTTTTTCCGCTGTGGAGTATGATGCAAGAGCATTGCTCCATCTCAGCACACACCAGCTAATTAGCACGCATGGTGCACATTCAAGGAAGGAGAGGCACCGTCCTCTCATTTTTTCCTCGAGAATCCAAGGCGCGATCCAAGCATTAATTGAAGACAAGATGGAAGAGACAAATCATGCTTTCACACAAGATGGAGATAATGTTGCCATTAATAGACTAACGACAAAATGGATCTGCGTTCGATTTGGAGTAGAATTTCCGTCATTGTAATTTGGCCTTTCGATAGACATTAGGGATGGTGATTTGACACCATTAGTTATCTTGCGAGGGAAGCTCATAGAGCCCCCCTTGTATAAATATTTGTATTGTAAGCAAATTAGAGGTAAGGTGGCGAACTATTAGACAGTCTTAGATAGGTTAGAGGAGAAAACCAAAGAGCCAAGACTCAGTTGCAGCCTCCACCATTGTAAATTGGCATTCCACCATTAATAGAAAATGACAGTTTTTCCTGTTTTATCTTTCTGTGTAATGGGTGCTGTGTTATGAATGTCTTTTACATGTTTGTGAATTGTAGATGAATGTTAGAAATCATCTACAGGGATAGAGATACTGTTTTCTATTTGTGAGTGTGTTGAGTTAAGTCTGGTTCTCTAGGATAAGTGAAAGGAGTGCACGACAGAGAGAGGAAGATCTGTAAGCCGATGCAAGGGGTGTATGTATGAACTCAGTGGAGTCAGAAGAGAAGCTGCCAGGAGGGCACACCAGATTAATTTACAGACTTAGGGAGAAATTTCAAGGCGGTTAAGTCCTTTGAAAACAAATACTGGGTGGAGAGAAGCACAATCTAAAGTTAATGAACACTCTGGAATACTCTGCTAGGAGGGCATAGAGCTTGCATGAGCATATACAGGAACTACACGGTTGAAGGTGTAGAAGAATCCTAGAATTGCTGAACATTCTGGTGAAGGAAGGCTTTGCAAGAAGTGCATCGACAAAGGAAAGGATATGCCTTAAACCTTTCCATAAGGCCGAGGGAGAAGCCATCGAAGAACTGAGCCAAGCGTAAGGAGTGCACCTAAGGTGTTGATATTTCACCTTACAAGCTTAGGAATCAAAGCGAGAAACTGTCAGGAGGGCACAAGAAACTTGGAACCTTTGAGGTTTTCAAGCCGAGAAAAGTCGCAGGAGAGTTGCACAATTTTTTGCAAGGAGTGCAAAAATCCTTCGAGAACAACCTAAGTCTCGAAAGGAGAAATTGCGCTAAGTGTGAAAAGAAGTTGAGGACTTATCGAAGTCCCGAAGACAGAGAAGTCACCCATTTTCAAAGAGGAGACATGTGGCAGAAGATCGAGAGGTTCAGGAGAAGGAACTTCGTAAGGTTTTCCGAGAGCAAACAGAGGATCTCCGCGAAGTTGAAAAGGGCGATTTCAATCCATACCGTTGGATCTAGAATGCATGTGGCAAAGGATCAGTGCATCGCTGATTCGTAATCAGAAGAAACAAAGTCGAGAGGAGTCAGGAATCGTGAAGTCCGAACTTGCGATTTGATCACAACCATTGATCACAAGAAGAATGAGGACCGTAGATCTAGTCCTGAAGCATTCACCGATTCAGAAATCGGTAAAAGGAAGAAGGAGCTTGTGAAAAGTCCCGAAGTGCGGGATCGCGAAGTGAGTTGACCCATGGTCGTAGTCTGTGGTCACATCAAGGGAGAATCTTAGTGTCGAGATCTAAGGTTGTTGGCGTAGGAGTAAAAAAACGCTAAGGAGAGGGTTTGAAGGTGCCACATAGTGGGTTCCGGGAAAGTAAAAAAGGGGCTCGTGTCAAGTCAAAAGTGGTTCCATCTAGAGCCCGACAAGTCATTCGACTCGATGACTTGAACAATCCTAGACCGAGAGGTCGTGCCAGCCCCAAAGGAGAGACTAGAAGGGGGGGAGGTTGGTGTCACCTTTATCAAGTGAGACCGATCAATGGTCCAGATATTCCCTTGGGCCTTGAAGCATCCTATCCAAGTATCACATCAACTTACTAGTGAAGCATTTCCAGGGCCAATTTGTGGCCGCCACGTGGACAAGCGAAATCCGACAAATACACAAGTCAACACACTAAAAATGGGTGACACGTGTCCCACTCCCATACCACGTCAAATCCATTGTGGGACAATAAAAATCTTCCACGTGTAGCCACCGACTCATGTGTTGAGAAATAATCCATCTAAAAGGATTATGGAATGGAGAAAGAATAAAAGAGAAGAGACAATTAATCCCATTGAATATTTTGTCTCCAACAAAGTAAACATATCAGCCTTTGTCCTATGCACATGCTAAAGAAACATATATCATTTTAAACTTTGTGACGAAATTTTGTTATGAAGTTTTATTCTCAGTTCTATGCCCTAAAGGAGGTATTTTTTGGGAAGCATCAATTGGTTTCTTGAGAGGATTATCGAAGCAAAAACCATGGTATCCCTTTACCATTTTTTGCCACCTAATTATAGAAGGGTGGTAATATTGTTCTATAAAGCTTCGAAGAATAGAGATCTTTGCATGAGATAAAGGACTGAGGCTTGGTAGCCTAGAAAAGACAGAGGGATCTATGTAGAACTCAGAGATAGACTCAGATAAAGAGAAGACTTTAAATTTCCACATAGGTTTCCATGTTGGTGAAGTGAGTGGGTTATGAGCCCCTCAATTACAAATCACCAATACCTCTCCATGAAGCATCATATTCCAAGAAAAAATTCTTATATTAAAGTCAGGTACTGCTAATCCTAGAGTAGTACATATGTCATTCTTTAAAGCAGTGAAGGCTTATGCTACTACCTCACTCCAAACAAAGACATTATTTTTAAGGAGTGACATTAGGGGAGCCACAATTTTTCACAAATTTTCTGTAGTATCATATAAGTCCTAAGAATCCCTTCAATCTCTTCAGTGTTTTGGGACATGGACAATCTTGCATAGTTGCCACTTTCTTGGGATCAACTCATACACCCTCCTAACTTACAATGTGACCCAAATATTCAACCTCATGAGCCCCAAAATCACATTTGGAGTGCTTCACAAATAATTGGTTGTCTCTCAAGAGTTACAAGGACTTATCAACATGTTCTATGCGTGATTCCCATCTTTCATTTTAGATTCATATATCATCGAAGAATACTAGCACAAAATTGTGTAGAAAAGATTTGAAAATCTTGTTCATGAGACTTTGAAACGTGGATGGAGCATTACAAAGGAAAAAAAGCATCACTAGAAACACATAATGACCATTTGGTTTTCTAAAGGTTGTATTTGGGATGTCTTCCTCTGATCTGTAATCTGTCATGGATATTCCATTGGAATAGTTCGTCACAACAGATCTTAAACTATTTTGAAATCTTAGATTTTTGCAGTTTATTTCCTTAGATCCCGGATTAGTTAATTACTAGCTTTACTTGAATTTAATAAATAACTAAAATACAAAAATGAAAGAATGCACAAAAATACACACCATACACACAAATGAACAAAATATTTGACCTGGGAAACCCAATTACCGAGAAAAACTAGCTAGAAGGTGAGTCCTATGCTCCACTCTATTTGCTCCAGTTATAAAATGCACATACAAAGGAATGGGAACTCACTATGGAGTTATCTTTTGGCACTGTGGCCTGAACGACTACTAAAAAATCCTTCTCCTCCTCTGTTATGCTCACAAAATACCACTCTTAGATGTTTTACTCAGCTATGGAACAATATACAATGCAAAAGAATGGAACCCCTTCTCCTCCTAGCAGGCCGATATTTAACATAGCTTGATGGCTATCTACCAGGACCCTGTAGTCTTTCCTTATTCAACTATAACTAAAGTCTATCTCCCCTTTGAATGACTTCTCGGTTCTGTGTTGGTGATGTCTGGCCTTATATTTTTCTTGTGACTTCTTCTATGTCTCCTAAACTTGCAAATAGACCTGCCTAATCTTCTGAACATTTTTTTTTCTCTCAATGCATCTCTTGTGAGGTCTTCCCTCACTCCTCCTTCTTGTCCATGTACAATATCCAAGGGCGAAGGTGGTTAATATCCAAAGCGAGTTTCAAAAGGTGACTTACCAATATAAGTGTGGACTGATTTGTTATAAGAGTTATATACATAGATCATATTTTCATCCCAGGTATTCAGATGCTTTTGATTGTAACCCCTCAAAAGTTGCACCAAAGTCATGTTGACTACTTCTGTCTGAGTCATGTTGAATATTTTTGTTTTCCCATTGGTCTGTGGATGGAATGTTGTAGATCTCTTCAACTTAGTGTCCATATTCTCCCACAATGTAGTCCATAATGCATTGAGAAATATGGTATCCCTTTCCAAGATGATGCTCCTTGGTATCCCAAAGTGCACCCAGACCTATTCAAATAACTTGTTTGCTACTTCTTTTCCTTTGATAGTATTTTTACAAGGAATAATAATGCACATCTTGCTGAACCTATCAACTACCACATACAAATAGTCACATCCCTTCCTGGTTGTTGGTAAACCTCCCACAAAATCCATGGAAATACTTTCCCAAGGTCGAGTGAGT
>JZKD02S1935307.1:36964-53643 GCA_000966675.3 Picea glauca | reverse complement strand
CCCAGCCATAAGTACCCACCATGTAGGTGAGTGAGTAAAAGGAATATGCACAAGATGATGATCTTTTTATGCCCAAAATTAGGGAAGTTAAACATAGAGAGAATGCCAACTTCCCTAAGGGTTTGGGCCCATTCTTTGGTGAGCACTAACGACTTACCATCTGCACTTCGAATAGTGTGGGCATAATTGTGGAATTCCAAGGTGGGGAACTTTCGAGGGTCGTGGACATCATAATCGGTGAATTGTACATCATGCAGTCTCCATGTGTAAGAACTAGTGAAACTCACATGCTGAGGAAATTTCGGCTTTGTTGTCTATCGGTCTTCGACAATCCTAGATCTATTTAGGCCATGCAGTCTGTTTGATGAAGACATGGGAATTATTCCAGCAGGGCTCTATGAAAATATATTGGTATTGTGCCCTTTCAAATAATATTATGGACCCTTTGATTTATACATTCAATAAAATATGCACTAAGCTAGTCAACATTAAGTCAGAAAATGGAAAGTTAACAAGCAGGTAATGTGAAAGAACTAGGAGGTGTGTCGGGGGTCGTTAATAATTGAGAGTGTCATAGGGTAAACATCATTGTCCTTCAATTCATTCAGATGTATCCTATCACGACATTTCCATCCATATACAAATGGTTGGAAGTTGCGCGATACACTTTCGTCAACGTTCATGATCTTTTAAATGTATTAATCCTTGTACATTAATGGTGCATGATGACCGATTTTACCACCAAACGTGCAGAAACTCCAAGGAGGTTGTATCATTTACTATTGAAGGCCCTATTAATGATGTTTTCCCTCAGGTACCATATAATGGATACATCACTATTTTAATTTGTGATAAGGATGGGATCGTAGAGCCTTGATTGTGACAGGGACATATCCATACATGTGCATGTGTGAATCTTCAGGGGCATTGCACATGTTTCCTGTGCACCCTGACATGAGTCTCTCTTGGTTACTTAATCACAGTAACCTCTGGTGGGTTGCAATGCCACTTCACCCATATCCATCCTAGTTGTGTTGTCCACTAAGTATCCCAGACTATGTAATTCTTATGGGCTTCATATGTTTGCTCAATGGGGTTAGTTGTGGTAAAACAAGATGATGTGCTTTCTCCTGCCACATTTATATTGTAAGGAAATCCATTTATTGCACATGTAACTCCTTAATATGTGTCATGGAAACCCCAGGTTCCGAGAGAACAATATTATTTCTTAGCAACCTACACATGCCCTCTAAGTATATGTGGCACTTATGATGTTGATGTGTGGATATTCACCGCCATTCACAAGAACACATGTAGCGACGAATATCCATATCAAGTCTGAACCTTTCCTGCATGGATGCTTCAATCGCATCCCATTCACGATAAGGTTCCTGATGTGCGGCCCACCATCATGCAAGAATTCCTATTAGCACTATGTCAAGAGCACGGGCCATGTGATGTTCGAGAATGTGTCATATCCATGCAATAAATGTCTCCATCGGTTTTGATCCATCATACTGATAGGATCCAAATTCTTATTCACGCACTTCTACGGAGATATGCACACACCTCCTTGTTGAAACTTCATATAAAAAAATTTGCCACCTTTCCATAGTATTGCCAGAATCCGTGTCATAAGACTTAACACTTCTCCAACTTAATTATCTATCTATGGTAGGGTTGATGTAATCCTTCCTGCACCCAATGATCTTATAAATATTTTCAATAGTCAAGCTCCATGCATCCTCATCCACTGGCTCATTGTATATGTCTCCTTCATACAGATCCATAGGTCAAACCATGTGTAGGGTATATGTTTTGAAGGAGATATGCCTCTTCTTTAAATTCATCACTGCATTATTATCAAAGGCCCAGACGATGCCAATCAAGGAAAGGTATTGGTAAGAGTAATCAATAATCCCTTTGACCTCAAAGTCAACCTTTTTTTTAACCCCTTCTATATTCACTTCCACTTGCTCATTCGGCCTATGGGATAGATCTTGTATTGGTTTGTCAACATCAGTTGGATGGGCGACTAGACTAATTGTGGTTTACCCATCACTTCCAAAGACTTCTTTGGAGGGATATTCACGTCAGAATCCAAATCCAACATGACTCCATCCATGTCATAGCCACCAAACTCTATTGTCATCTTTAATTCATGCCTCATACTCTTTTTCTTACTGAATTGGCACAAATCTCTTTCTGGTAGGGGAGATGATACAGTTTTCTCTCTCATCTCCTTCCCCATACAAGTGGCTAGCATCGATGTCAACTTCTTTGCACCATTAGGATCATTAAGCAATCTCAAACAACAACATAAGAAATTAAGGATCATTGAGCAATCTCAAGCAACAACGTAAGAAATTACTTACTTGATCCTCCGTATTCGTTTCAATACCTAAGTCACACAATGCTTCTTCGCATGTTGCGCTTCAACTTTTCAAGCTAGTGTTCCTCCATTTATCTTTTCTCGTTGCATTGCAACTCTTTCTTCCTACGTGCTTCTTCCATCGACCTCTATGTCGCATGCTGCAACACCTCGCGCATAAGAGCTTCTTCCGATGATCGTTGTGTCGCACACTGCAACTCTTCTTGGGTGTGATCCTCTTCTAGCAACCTCTTTGTCGCTCGCTACACTTCTTCTTGGATATGGGCCTCCTCCAATGACCTATGTGTTTCCCATTACACTTCTTCATGGATGCGAGCCTCCTCAAGTGATCTTTGTGTTGTGCATTACAATTCTTCATGCTCTCTTTCTTCTTTAATAGCTCTCTATGCATCGTGCATAAATTGCTTTTGTTGGGAAACACCGAACTTAGGAAGGGGTTTTGCTGCCTTTCAGATCTTCCCCTCTAGCTTCTAAGCCAAGATCTCAACCTACTTGCAATCCTTCCTATTTTTTCTCCTCCTCGAGTTACCACCCAGATAAAGACTTCTTCATATTTCTTATTTTTTTGTGGCTCCACATGCACCATATTGCAATGCGTCTTCTTTTCTTCCCACTTCTTCACTAAGCTAGGATATTCCTTTGTGGCATGTCCAAGATTGTAGCAGTATGCACAAAGCACACACAGTTTGGTACAAAACCTTGATACGCTACCAATTTCTCCACAATTGAAACAAGTGGGATGTCTACCTCCCCCTCCACCATATCCTTTGTTGCGACCATTCCCATATCCACTTGTGGGACCTCCTTAGTATCCGCCTCTTTCAACACCACCACGATCACCGCCCTTCTATTCTTCTTGTACCCAGAATGCATCACGAGTATTTTCTTGTATCAGCAGGAGTGATTGACAGTTGTTGACATCATGTCCCATAGATTTACAGAACTCACAGAATGGACTATGATGCATATTTTGATACTTCCGAAAAGTTGGGAAGTGGGATGGTACATGGCCCCACTATCATCATATCTCACACCATTCCATTTTTCCAGTTGGGAATGGAATCAGCACACTTGTTGCCACATCATTTGAAAGTACAAGGCACTCGTCCTTGCAATGCCCCTCAGTGTGACATGTGGTACACCAAAAGTGCTTGCGCATGACTTTTGTCTTTTTCATATCTTGCAACTGTATTAGTAGGTTGGCCAGTTGAAACTGTGCCTATGCCAATCCCACCGATGTTTTCCCGTCTTGGTGTAACTTCTAGATGCATTGAAATTTCTACCACCTCTACATGATTCGTCACCTTATACTAGGTGAGTGAGACTCGAATATGGGGAATAAACCCTACAATAAACCACTCTTTGTGCTACATGTCGTGTATTTGGAACGTAATCCTATCCAATAAAATATTGAACCATTGGTCATAATCCTACATGGTTTCTCCTTGTTGTTGCTTAATCTCTTTGATCTTAGTAATACACTGAGATTCAGACTTGGGATTTTCAAATTCCTTCAGTAAATCCCTCTTGATCTCTACCAGAGACCTCGTCTATCCCACTGGTGCAGTGGCCTTGTACTTCATGTACCACATCAAGGATTTGTCCCTAAACATGGTTTTCGGTTGCACGATCTTTGTTGCTTCGTCTATGATCCTTTTCACAAACCATATTTCTTCCCATGTGAACCAATGTTGTTCTGCTTAATCTTTTCTCATTCCGTAAAACACGAGTAGCCTCAAGGTGCTATCATGATTCACCATCATCACTCTCAAACCAACTCCTATGATCTAATTGTCAGTTTCCAAACTCCTTGCTAATGATACTTCTCTTGGTGAAGTGGTACCAGCTTCACCTTCTTATTCACTCTTATCTTCTCCTCTATCTTATTCTACTCTTTCTCCTACTCGAATCACTTCANGTTTCACATGGGAAACAAGCCTTGACCTAGGGAATGATTCTCCCAAGAGGTCTCCTTATCAACCCTCCCATACCTAAACTTGGAAAATTGCATAAGGTATTTGAGCACTTGTTTAGTTTGATTAGGTGGTTTTTGATGCACATGATTAGATGGCTTTTTTATTGACTTGATTTACTCATAATGATGCATTTGACTTGAGATCCTTGGAGGGTGTATTTATTGTCTTTGTGGGACCTTGTTTGGTAGATAGATTTGGAAGAACAAGCCTAGCTTGGGATTCCTTGGGGCTTGAAGCCCACAGGTTGGATACCATGGGCCACACACCGAACGATGAAAACCTGCCTTTGGAGGCTTGAGAGGAACCTTGGAGGACCCTTCCTATCCCTTGATCACCCTAACGACCTGCCCTTGGAGGCTAGAGTGTCACATTTTGAGGGTGACGACATGCATGAGCTAGGGTTTTGGGTGGTGGATGTGTTCATCGGTGACACATGGAATTTTTTGGAGAGGAGGAGATGATAGCGCTTGAGGATAAGGCCTTTGGAGAACCAAAGTTCCATCTCCAAGCCTGAATTCCTACTCCCAATGCCAATTGTTTCCATAGAAGGGTGATGCCATCTTTATTTTAGGTCTTTTTTATGTGCAAATTAAATTTTAAGTTGTAAAAGGAGAAAAATAAGGGAGGTCAGCCTCCCTGTTTTGTGTTTTACCCTTTGTATGTGGAAAAACTATGTTTATGAGGTTTGATATAAATAGAGATCAACCTCATTTCAATTTATCATAGCTCTCTCATCTTGGAGAAGATACTCGAGTGAAATTTTCACCCCTCTTGGGAAATTTTACATCTCTCTCTCTTTTACTTGCAAGTGTGATGGTTTGTCTTTGCTATTGAATGGAGAAGTAATGTACTACCTCTCTTGGAGGCTAATTTTTGCATTGTGGTGGATTTTTCATGGTTAAAGAGGAGTTTATATTATTGATGTTTGGACAAGGTAAGGAATCTATGCTTTTTTGTTGCATTCATTCTTAGTTGCAAGGTTGATTTTCTAATATCTTCAGGAGTATATGTGAATAAAACCACAGTAAGCCGATCATAATTTTATTGAATTAATTATTGCACAAAGGGTTACTAGGAGGAGTAAAAGGACTTACACCCTCCTAGTAGTTCCTTGATAGCCTTCCTTTCCTTAGGGAGTAAAAGGGTTTAAACCCATAAGGAAGCGGAAAAGCTAGCTCATTCATTTAAATACTCCATAACCCAATAGTTTTAGACACTAATCTCTTGCATTGAAGAAGTAAAATCATTGCATTTGTATACGTGAAAATACAAGATATTGAAATTGTCTTAGTTGGAATATTTTCTATCTTCTTTAAGCTTGCTAAGGCCCATAGGGTGTCTTGGTTGGCTAAGGATATATACTATTTTTATAACATTAAAGATACATCTATTAAGGCTGCAGCACATTTCTCTCAAACTTTTATTTTTCTCTCTTTCCAACCGTAAAAAAATTGCTAGAAAGCTACCATAATAATCTACTTGTCATTTAATATCTTTTGGGTGGTTTACTTGTAACTTTTTTACGGTTGGAATTTACTGTTGTAGAAATATTTTTCTATAGCCATAAGGATTTTATAATATCTCTGCAATAACATCATATGACATCCCTCTAATACCAATAAATTTTGTGCTAAAGTATTGGGAATTAATCTACATGTTTTGTGCTTCATCCCTCAATAATTCTTTGATGCTTTGAGTGGTTAAATCTGTAGTAATTAGTTGTATTCCTTGCCGATAGATACTCTTGTTTATTTCTCTAGTTTAGTACAGAAATATTAACTTTATTTTCCACTTAATCTTTGAGCTTGTATACTCGTCTCTTCTTGTGTCTCAGGTAGGTACAACTATCTTCTGCGGGTACTCAAGCAATTGGAAATCATTAATCATCCATGAGACTTGTTTCCAATCCATTCTCCACTTAGTAGTTTGAACTCTAGGGTTATTGCTTCCATAACCTCACTTTCCATCTCATTTCCCCCTAGGATCACCCAGGATTCCCCCCTTGTGTTGGATTTCTCCTTCCCTAAAGCAAGAGGAGGGCTTATCTAAGGTGACAGTGGGTAGAATCTCCCATCATTATTGACATCCCATGGATTGGGTCAAGATTTTCCCAATCTATAGTTTGTGTGATAACAAGAACCATAGTCAGAAGCAGTAGAATCCAATTGTAATGAATCTCTTTCCCGAAGTTTTGGGCATCTAAGAAATCATCAATGAATTCATTCATTACATATCTAGCCCAAGTCATCTAAACACGGGCTACACATTTTTCAGCTACAACAACTACCCCGAATGGGCACTCCTCCTTTGTACAATTGCACAAGATTTTGCAGGCTATCAACTGCTTAGAAAATTGAACCATTCAAGCATTTATTTTTGAAATGAGTACCCCACATTGACCATGGCATGTACTGTATGTGTCATGTATCTTGTGTTGTGTAGCATCTTTAGTGGCTAAGGATTTTTTAGGCTCATCATCATGCATGGGTAAGCCTATAACGCAACAGATTCTTGCTTCATCAACCAGATACCCCCCCCCCCAACCATAATTACCCAACATGTAGGTGAGTGAGTAAAAGGAATATGCACAGGATGATGATATTTTTATGCCCAAAATGAGGGAAGTTAAACATAGGGAGAATGCCAACTTCCCTAAGGGTTTGGGCCCATTCTTCGGTGAGCACTAACGACTTACCATATGCACTTCGAATAGTGTGGGCATAATTTTGGAATTCCAAGGTGGGGAACTTTCAAGGGTTGTGGACATCATAATCGGTGAATTGTACATCATGCAGTCTCCATGTCTGAGAACTAGTGAAACTCACATGCTGAGGAAATTTCGGCTTTGTTGTCTATCGGTCTTCGACAATCCTAGATCTATTTCGGCCATGCAGTCTGTTTGATGAAGACATGGGAATTATTCCAGCAGGGCTCTATGAAAATATATTGGTATTGTGCCCTTTCAAATAAGATTATGGACCCTTTGATTTATACATTCAAGAAAATATGCACTAAGCTAGTCAACATTAAGTCAGAAAATGGAAAGTTAACAAGCAGGTACTGTGAAAGAACTAGGAGGTGTGGCGGGGGTCGTTAATAATTGAGAGTGTCATAGGGTAAACATCATTGTCCTTCGGTTCATTCAGATGTATCCTATCACGACATTTCCATCCATATACAAATGGTTGGAAGTTGTGCAATACACTTTCGTCAACGTTCGTGATCTTTTAATTGTATTAATCCTTGTACATTAATGGCGCATGATGACCGATTTTACCGCCAAACGTGCAGAAACTCCAAGGAGGTTGTATAATTTACTATTGAAGGCCCTGTTAATGATGTTTTCCCTCAGGTACCATATAATGGATACATCACTATTTTAATTTGTGATAAGGATGGGATCGTAGAGCCTTGATTGTGGCAGGGACATTTCCATACATGTGCATGTGTGAATCTTCAGGGGCATTGCACATGTTTCCTGTGCACCCTGACATGAGTCTCTCTTGGTTACTTAATCGCAGTAACCTCTGGTGGGTCGCAGTGCCACTTCACCCATATCCATCCTAGTTGTGTTGTCCACTGAGTATCCCAGACTATGTAATTCTTATGGGCTTCATATGTTTGTTCAATGGGGTTAGTTGTGGTAAAACAAGATGATGTGATTTCTTCTGCCACATTTATATTGTAAGGAAATCCATTTATTTCACATGTAACTTCTTAATATGTGTCATGGAAACCCCAGGTTCCGATAGAACAATATTATTTCTTAGCAACCTACACATGCCCTCTAAGTATATGTGGCGCTTATGATGTTGATGTGTGGATATTCACTTCCATTCACAAGAATACATGTAGTGACAAATATCCATATCAAGTCTGAACCTTTCCTGCATGGATGCTTCGATCGCATCCCATTCACAATAAGGTTCCTGATGTGCAGCCCACCATCATGCAAGAATTCCTATTAGCACTATGTCAAGAGAACGGGCCATGTGATGTTCGAGAATGTGTCATATCCATGCAATAAATGTCTCCATCGGTTCTAATCCATCATACTGATAGGATCCAAATTCTTATTCACGCACTTCTGTGGAGATATACACACACCTCCTTGTTGAAACTTCATATAAAAAAAAATTCCACCTTTCCATAGTATCGCCAGAATATGTGTCATAAGACTTAACACTTCTCCAACTTAATTATCTATATATGGTAGGGTTGATGTAATCCTTCTTGCACCCAATGATCTTATAAATATTTTCAATAGTCGAGCTCCATGCATCCTCATCCACTGGCTCATTGTATCTGTCTCCTTCATACAGATCCATAGGTCAAACCATGTGTAGGGTATATGTTTTGAAGGAGATATGCCTCTTCTTTAAATTCATCACTGCATTATTATCAAAGGCCCAGTCGATGCCAATCAAGGCAGGGCATTGGTAAGAGTAATCAATAATACCTTTGACCTCAAAGTCAACCTTTTTTTTAACCCCTTCTATATTCACTTTCACTTGCTCAGTCACCCTATGGGATAGATCTTGTATTGGTTTGTCAACATCAGTTGGATGGGCGACTAGACTAATTGTGGTTTACCCATCACTTCCAAAGACTTCTTTGAAGGGATATTCACGTTAGAATCCAAATCCAACATGACTCCATCCATGTCATAGCCACCCAACTCTATTGTCATCTTTAATTCATGCCTCATACTCTTTTTCTTACTGAATTGGCACAAGTCTCTTTCTGGTAGGGGAGATGATACAGTTTTCTCTCTCATCTCTTTCCCCATACAAGTGGCTAGCATCGATGTCAACTTCTTTGCACCATTAGGATCATTGAGCAATCTCAAACAACAACGTAAGAAATTAAGGATCATTGAGCAATATCAAGCAACAATGTAAGAAATTACTTACTTGATCCTCCGTATTTATCTTTTCTCATTTCATTGCAACTCTTTCTTCCTACGTGCTTCTTCCATCGACCTCTATGTCGCATGTTGCAACACCTCACGCATAAGAGCTTCTTCCGATGATCGTTGTGTCGCGCACTGCAACTCTTCTTGGGTGTGATCCTCTTCTAGCAACCTCTTTGTCGCTCACTACACTTCTTCTTGGATATGGGCCTCCTCCAATGACCTATGTGTTTCCCATTACACTTCTTCATGGATGCGAGCCTCCTCAAGTGATCTTTGTGTTGTGCATTACAATTCTTCATGCTCTCTTTCTTCTTTAATAGCTCTCTATGCATCGTGCATAAATTGCTTTTGTTGGGAAACACCGAACTTAGGAAGGGGTTTTGCTGCCTTTCAGATCTTCCCCTCTAGCTTCTAAGCCAAGATCTCAACCTACTTGCAATCCTTCCTATTTTTTCTCCTCCTCGAGTTACCACCCAGATAAAGACTTCTTCATATTTCTTATTTTTTTGTGGCTCCACATGCACCATATTGCAATGCGTCTTCTTTTCTTCCCACTTCTTCACTAAGCTAGGATATTCCTTTGTGGCATGTCCAAGATTGTAGCAGTATGCACAAAGCACACACAGTTTGGTACAAAACCTTGATACGCTACCAATTTCTCCACAATTGAAACAAGTGGGATGTCTACCTCCCCCTCCACCATATCCTTTGTTGCGACCATTCCCATATCCACTTGTGGGACCTCCTTAGTATCCGCCTCTTTCAACACCACCACGATCACCGCCCTTCTATTCTTCTTGTACCCAGAATGCATCACGAGTATTTTCTTGTATCAGCAGGAGTGATTGACAGTTGTTGACATCATGTCCCATAGATTTACAGAACTCACAGAATGGACTATGATGCATATTTTGATACTTCCGAAAAGTTGGGAAGTGGGATGGTACATGGCCCCACTATCATCATATCTCACACCATTCCATTTTTCCAGTTGGGAATGGAATCAGCACACTTGTTGCCACATCATTTGAAAGTACAAGGCACTCGTCCTTGCAATGCCCCTCAGTGTGACATGTGGTACACCAAAAGTGCTTGCGCATGACTTTTGTCTTTTTCATATCTTGCAACTGTATTAGTAGGTTGGCCAGTTGAAACTGTGCCTATGCCAATCCCACCGATGTTTTCCCGTCTTGGTGTAACTTCTAGATGCATTGAAATTTCTACCACCTCTACATGATTCGTCACCTTATACTAGGTGAGTGAGACTCGAATATGGGGAATAAACCCTACAATAAACCACTCTTTGTGCTACATGTCGTGTATTTGGAACGTAATCCTATCCAATAAAATATTGAACCATTGGTCATAATCCTACATGGTTTCTCCTTGTTGTTGCTTAATCTCTTTGATCTTAGTAATACACTGAGATTCAGACTTGGGATTTTCAAATTCCTTCAGTAAATCCCTCTTGATCTCTACCAGAGACCTCGTCTATCCCACTGGTGCAGTGGCCTTGTACTTCATGTACCACATCAAGGATTTGTCCCTAAACATGGTTTTCGGTTGCACGATCTTTGTTGCTTCGTCTATGATCCTTTTCACAAACCATATTTCTTCCCATGTGAACCAATGTTGTTCTGCTTAATCTTTTCTCATTCCGTAAAACACGAGTAGCCTCAAGGTGCTATCATGATTCACCATCATCACTCTCAAACCAACTCCTATGATCTAATTGTCAGTTTCCAAACTCCTTGCTAATGATACTTCTCTTGGTGAAGTGGTACCAGCTTCACCTTCTTATTCACTCTTATCTTCTCCTCTATCTTATTCTACTCTTTCTCCTACTCGAATCACTTCACTATCTATTTTTCTTTCTTCTTGATTAAAAACGTGCAAGGGGGGTGGATCAAAGGGGGGGCAATTCTATCTCCTTCTGACATTTCTTGTGAAGGGACCAAGAGAGTTGCCTACTTGCAGCCACACAAGGCCATCTAAAATCCTCAATTATTATCCCCCACCACTAGGGGGTCCTCTATCTTCCTTCCTTTATCCTGCACCCCTACTCTGCACCTCATCTTCTTCCGAGGTTGCAACACTCTACAATAGCCAAGGTGTTTGAAATTCATCACTTGGGCCCCTAAGACCACCACCACTACTACTGCTACTGGTATTCCCACTAGACAACCTACTATCAACACCGTGCCCCTTCATGGGCCTATCCACGCAAGTTCTCCACTCTGGCACAACACAGTTTTTGCACTTCCTCATAGTGTAGTCTCTTTTCTCCTCATCTCGGGCTTGAAACCTTGTCACGTGACACTTTCTCTTTGTTTTCCACCTCTCTTCTCTGATTTCCTTCTTAGCTCAACCCTTTTTGCATATTTATTGACTCTCTCTCTCTCTCCTCTACTCTTTTGGGTCCACCCCATTCCTCACCTCATCTCAACAATTTCTAGCTCCTCAATGGATCTAGTTCTTCTCTCATTTCCCCCTATCTTTGTAACCCCTCCCAGTGCTAGGGGATTTTATTCAACCATTCGGTCGGGCTCTATGTGCACCATCCCTTTCTCCACGAACAACATCTTTATCCATAGTGGAATTTCTTCTAGCATTTGTTTCCTCGGACCTTCTATGAACTTTCTTTCAGCATCACTGAAAGAATCAGTGTACTCCACAACAAATTCAATAATATAGCCTTATTTTAATCAATAAGAACAAAATTCAATGGCCCGAGTCCACTTATTGTCCAACACCTTCAATATATCATGATGGCTTGATCCCAAGCCACTGGTTATAAAGGCCACATGATAGAATTGGTAGAAATTTTCATTTTCAATCATTCATACAACAAACATCGAAATTCATACAACAAACATGGAAATTCAATCATTCATGCATATTAGTATAAAGATATTTATATTTCCATCTCTTCACATTCACTCTCATCCCTGATTTTAGGGATAACCAGGAGATCATGTCTCGAGGCCCACAGGTCCTAGACATGGAGTACCGAGAGCAGGATTGACCTGAGCATGGCCCTGGAGGGCCCATCCTTTTCTTCTTCCATCAGCTTTGTCTTGTCAACCGCAGCAACATCCATCACCATTGGCTTGGTCTTGTATCAGACAAGGTTCTTACTCCATGAGGTAATTGGTCTAGGTATCATGGTATGTGTCACTTTTGATCATTAAAACCTTTAAATATATGCATATTATTCCTTTTATCTCTAACAATCACTTGGATCTTACATTATGCCACTTGACCATGCTCTAGGAGATTGACAAGGTATCCTAGCAAGCCTGTGCCCATAGGTATGGGTTTTCCACTGGGGGATTTTTGAAAAGCCATCATCCGCTCCCATCATAGCACCACTATTTCAGCTTTTCTCCCGCTCACCTGTCCCATTCCCCTTGTCTAGGCATTGGGTTGACCTGTTTGTAGGATTGCACCTTATCTCGTGGGAAGAAGGGGCTAAAGGCCCAGAAAGTAAAAGCAGCTAGTAAAAGATAAAATCCTAGAAATAAAACCTCGAGATGCTTCGCCCAGGGATCCCCGAGAAGGCAATAAAAGGCCTCTCAGTAAGAAACAAGAGGGACCCGAAAAATACAAACAAGACCTAGTCAAGAGGNTCCTGCACCCCTACTCTGCACCTCATCTTCTTCCGAGGTTGCAACACTCTACAATAGCCAAGGTGTTTGAAATTCATCACTTGGGCCCCTAAGACCACCACCACTACTACTGCTATTGGTATTCCCACTAGACAACCTACTATCAACACCATGCCCCTTCATGGTCCTATCCACGCAAGTGCTCCACTCTGGCACAACACAGTTTTTGCACTTCCTCATAGTGTAGTCTCTTTTCTCCTCATCTAGGGATTGAAACCTTGTCACGTGACACTTTCTCTTTGTTTTCCACCTCTCTTCTCTGGTTTCCTTCTTATCTCAAATCTTTTTTCATATTTATTGACTCTCTCTCTCCTCTACTCTTTTGGGTCCACCCCATTCCTCACCTCATCTCAACAATTTCTAGCTCCTCAATGGATCTAGTTCTTCTCTCATTTCCCCCTATATTTGTAACCCCTCCCAGTTCTAGGGGATTTTATTCAACCATTCGATCGGGATCTATGTGCATCATCCCTTTCTCCACGAACAACATCTTTATCCATAGTGGAATTTATTCTAGCATTTGTTTCCTCGGACCTTCTGTGAACTTTCTTTCAGCATCACTCAAAGAATCAATGTACTCCACAACAAATTCAATAATATAGCCTTATTTTAATCAATAAGAACAAAATTCAATGGCTTGAGTCCACTTATTGTCCAACACCTTCAATATATCATGCGTGGCTTGATCCCAAGCCATTGGTTATAAAGGCCACATGATAGAATTGGTAGCAATTTTCATTTTCAATCATTCATACAACAAACATCGAAATTCATACAAAAAACATGGAAATTCAATCATTCATGCATATTAATATAAAGATATTTATATTTCCATCTCTTCACATTCACTCTCATCCCTGATTTTTAGGGATAACTAGGAGATCATGTCTTGAGGCCCACAGGTCCTAGACATGGAGTACCGAGAGTAGGATTGACCTGAGCATGGCCCTGGAGGGCCCATCCTTTTCTTCTTCCATCAGCTTTGTCTTGTCAGCCGTAGCAACATCCATCACCATCGGCTTGGTCTTGTATCATACGAGGTTCTTCTCCATGAGGTAATTGGTCTAGGTATCATGGTATGTGTCACTTTTGATCATTAAAACCTTTAAATATATGCATATTATTCCTTTTATCTCTAACAATCACTTGGATCTTACATTATCCCACTTGACCATGCTTTGGGAGATTGACAAGGTATCCTAGCAAGCCTGTGCCCATAGGTATGGGTTTGCCACTGGGGGATTTTTGAAAATCCATCATCCACTCCCATCATAGCACCACTATTTTAGCTTATCTCCCGCTCACCTGTCCCATTCCCCTTGTCTAGGCATTGGGTTGACCTGTTTGTAGGATTTCACCTTATCTCGTGGGAAGAAGGAGCTAAAGGCCCAGAAAGTAAAAGCAGCTGGTAAAAGATAAAAGCCTAGAAATAAAACCTCAAGATGCTTCACCCAGGGATCCCCAAGAAGGCAATAAAAGGCCTCTCAGTAAGAAACAAGAGGGACCCGGAAAATACAAACAAGACCTAGTCAAGAGGATAGGGGGTCTCATCACGAGCCAACCTATTAGGTTCATGGGTACCTAACAGTATGACATTTCCACCATCTAGTTACCACGCCAGGGCAAT
Source organism: Picea glauca (assembly GCA_000966675.3). Classification (NCBI taxonomy): domain Eukaryota; kingdom Viridiplantae; phylum Streptophyta; class Pinopsida; order Pinales; family Pinaceae; genus Picea; species Picea glauca. The sequence continues at coordinate 39,065 of JZKD02S1935307.1, read as the reverse complement.
GACCTTTGGTTGCATGGCCAAGGGAAAGCAGGTCTCATCACGAGCCAACCTTCTCATCTCTATGAAAGTACATGTGGGTAACACTATTATCTCTAGTCATCATGCCAAGGTAGTTTCCTCTGGTTATCTCTTGAATAAAAAAAATAAGAATAAAAAGAAAATAAAAGAAAAGAATAAAGGCAAGAGCGGGCTTGGAAAAATTTGCATCCATGGCAGGTACAACTCATCTTCTACAAAGGCACCCACAGATAACATCATGCATCCCTGGCTCTCACTTCACCCACGTGTCTGGACATCTCCTAGCCACATCACCTCACTTACATGGCTTGGATGAAACCTTCCTGGAAACTTCCCCTTTCTTGTGGATACTAGCCCAATAAGACATCTTGTCTCTTTCTCCAGTCTTGTATTGTAGGTTTTTGTAATGTATTTGAGCTATTGATGGATGTATTAGGGTCTTGTGCATATGTTTGATAATATTGATGATGAAACATGATTAACATTGCTATGATCCCAGTCACTGATGAGCCCATGGAGGGCGTAGCCTTTGATGTGCAGGATCATGCCCGACAGACAAGAACCATTTGGACTAGTACACATGGGGAGATGATCAGTTCGGACCTCCATGGGGCTGAAGAGCCCACCAAATGGATGTTGAGACCCCATCAGGAGGAAAAGATAGGACAATGGTTGATTAGGGTCTTGCACCGGAGAAGAAGAGGACATTCCATCAGAGGCACTTTGACGGAGCCTGGCCTAGGGGGAATGACCCATTTTTAGTGGAACGTTGTCCTTGGAAGGCTCAGGATGCCCCCATCCTCACCATGATGTCAGCCAGCTTCATGGACATTCATGGAGGCAGACTGGGCAGCAGTGGCATGTTGGAGAGGCCCCTGGGGGGCTAACGTTTTACTCTTGGATGTCTCATCTACCCTAAAAGGGGCTAGTGCCTCCCTTGAAGGGGATTTTACCTTTTTATTAGCTCAATTAGGGTTTTAATTTGAAAATTTAATGTAAAAAACAATATTATGGCCTTGTCAGCCTTTTTATGACCTAAAAGTTAATTAAGGTCATTGATACAATATAATTGAGGAGTTTTAGCCTCATTTTGACATAACACGTCACTCACTCATTAGTGAGACCTGATTTTAGCGCCCTACTTGGGAATTCTTGTTGGTTTAGTGAGGCGCACTTGTTGAAGGCATATTTTGGCATTTTATGGTTTTTATCTTGAAGGAAGCTGTTAGAACTAGGGTTTGCATGATTATTTCTTGATGAATTGTAAGTATTTTTCTGCAAAACTTCTTGATTGAATGGTTGTAATCTTATTTTCTTACATGTATTTATAATTTGTTGAATCAAAACCCTAGGTGACAAGCACACAAGTAGGTCCTTGTCTCATGTCCCCTAAAAGAGAAATTTGCAGCCATTGAAGAAGGAAGGAAGAGCCTAGCCATAGCTACACTCTCATTTCTTCTTCTCCCTAAGCTAGTCGTACTTTCCAGAGGTCAAGAAGGAGGAGAAGTCCCAGGGATAGGTTATCTACACCTAGGGTCATCCTTCTTCTAGGGTTTAGTGATAGAGCCTTGTTGTAGCAACACTCTCCCTCACTGCACTCTCTTGTCTTGATTTTTCTTTCATGCTAGCCATTTTTGCCAAGTTAACCTAAGGAAGGAGGAGAGAGCATGAGGCCTTGCTTTAGCAACACTAGAGTGAGCCTCTCTCCCCTAGGGTTTTGATTCTAAATCCCTGCGATAGCAGCACTTCAGAACTCTTCCCTCTAGTCCTTTTCCACCCTCATTCAACCCTTGTGTCCTCTATTAAATTGACTCCATAAGCCCGAAGGCACTGATATTAGACCTCCAATGTTGAAGTGAAAGCGATCAAACAAACTCTCAAACTCTTTTCTAAATTGAAACCCTAACTAACTTCTAACCCTAAGTTGTTGACGTCACACCTAGAATATTTCATCTTTATGCAAAAATTTCTTGTTTTAAGAGAAATTGAATGATGATTTAGGCATTAATTGATGATGTGTTGATTTGTTACATTGAATGCCAGGTCATTTCAGTATTTATTGAGGAAGTGATATTATTTGCAT
>JZKD02S1935307.1:15099-31902 GCA_000966675.3 Picea glauca | reverse complement strand
TTGCAGAAGCAGAATTCATAAAAGTTATGCACCTAGGAACTGCCAAAGAAATGTGGGACAAACTCATTAGCAGTTATGAAGGTAATGAGAAGGTAAAGGATGCCAAGCTTCAAATATATAGAGTATAGTTTGAACAGTTGAAGATAAAAGAATATGAAACTATTGGAAAATACTTTCTGAGAGTTGAAGAACTAGTAAATGCAATGAAAGCACTTGGTGAAAAAATTGAGGAACCTTCTTTAATTCAGAAAATTTTGAGATCTCTATCAGATAGGTTCAACCCGAAGGTTTCTACTATAGAATAACTTAATGATATAAAAACCTTGGAGTTTGATCAACTTCTAGGAGCATTGACTACATATGAAATGAGAATAGTTAAATATAAACCCACCTCTAGAGAAGCATCATTTAAAGCAAACAAGAATGAGGATTCTGAGCCTGATGAAATTGAAGAAAAATTTATGAAGAGACTGAAGAAGGGATCAAGCAAATACAAAGGTAAACTTCCTTTCAAATGTTTCAACTGTGGTAAGATAGGTCATTTTCAAATAAATGTCCTCACAAAGGAAAGGATTAGACATGTGAAGATGAGGAGAAGCACAAACATAGAAATTTCTTTAAAGAGAATAATTTTAAGAAGAAAATTCTTTGTGTAAACAATGATGATGATCCTTCAGATGATGAAGACAATGACTCCTCTATTAAAGATAAACTAAATGACTTCATACTTATGGCCAAAGAGGATTATGATAATAAAAGCACTATAAGTGAGGCTAATGAAGAAGAAGTTGTGGTTGATATGGAAGGAGAACTGATCAGTGCACTGGAAGAGATTGACAGACTTAGAATTAAGAACAGAAATAAAAAGCAATTCTTGATACAGTTCGTGAAAGACAGTAAACAACCTGATGAAGACTTTGTCCGGCTAAAAGTAGAATTAGAAGAGGCAAATAAAATCGAGGACATTCTGAAACAATAGTTATCAGAAAGGAAGGCAATATGTAAAGCTCTGGAAGAAGTAGTAAAAAATAGGAAAGAGTTGGAGAAGTTTCAAGCCTTGTATCATCAGAGTCTGTCAAGTATCAAAGCCTCAAAAGGATTAGCCACCATTCTGAATTAGCAAAGGAATCCAAAGTTGAAAACTGGTTTGGGTTATGAACAGGGATCAAGTAGTGGTCAGCCAAGAAACAAAGAATCCATCAAGTTTGTCAAATCTACAACCAATGACAACAACAAACCTACAGAAGAAAAGGAAGGCAATCAGTTGCCCAGGAGGAGTAAAGAAAAAGGTGCCAGGATTGAATCTATAGAACAAAGAAATAATGCACTCCCTGCTCAAGGAAATCATCAGCATGGAAGAAATTGACATGTTCAAAGAAGACAACCATTTTCCAAGTACCAATGTTTTTTCTATGGATATTGTTTCTTTTGTTATAACTTTGGTCATAAAGTTGTAAACTGTTCTTTAAAATTAAATTATGAGCAATCAAGACATTCAAAGTATAGATATCTACCACAAAAAAAAATGAGACAGCCAAGTAACAAACCACCACAGACTACAAATCACTTGATGGATGGGAAAAGTACACAGGTTAAGCATAACAATCGTTATGATCCTTTATTCAACAAACTAGAATGTTACATCTGTCATAACTATGGACATAAATCTGTTGACTGTCACTTAAGGAACTATGAACCAGATTTGAATTCCCCTGCTGAAAATGTCAAGGTTTGGAAGAAGAAAGAAAGTGACAAGTGTGGATTAGTGTTGTCAGCTCAAAGACAAACGAAACCTTGGTATATATATAGTGGATGCTCCAAACATATGACGGGAAACAAAGGTAATTTTCTATCTCTAAGTGAAATCAAATCAGGAAACGTAACCTTTGAAAATGATGCTCCAGGTAAAATAAAGGGTAAAGGGATGGTGAGTTTAAGTAATGGAAAAGGAAAAGCCCAAGATGTTCTGCTTGTAGATGGGATAAAACATAATCTGCTCAGTGTAAGTCAAATGTGTGACAGAGGATGCGAAGTGGTGTTCACGTCCAAGGACTGCAAGATAAAGTCTGCAAACTCAGGACAAGTGGTGGCCAAAGGCATAAGGACAGAAAATAATGTATATGTGTTGAAAGAAGATAGAGAAGAGTGTCATCTAAGAAAACATGATGAAAGTTGGTTATGACATAGGAGACTTGGACATCTAAACTTTGACCACTTAATCAAGCTCGAAAATCTTGAATCAGTAAAAGATCTTCCAAGAATATCAAAACCCCAAGATTCTATGTGTAAACCCTACCAAGTAGGAAAGCTAACCAAGACACAGTTTAAGTCCAAAAGCTCTACTTCAACATAGAAACCACTCCAACTAGTTCATATGGATTTATGTGGACCATCAAGATAGGAAGGCACAGGAAAAGAAAACTACTTCATGTTGATCATTGATGATTACTCCAGACTTACTTGGGTTTCCTTTCTCAAGGAAAAAGCTAAAGCATTTGAGAAGTTTAAAATATTTAAGGCTTTAACTGAGAATCAAACAGGCAAGAGGTTAAAGACAGTAAGATCAGATAGAGGAGGATAATTTATGTCAATTGATTTCAAGGAATTATGTGATAAGCATGGGATCAAGAGAGAATACACAATCCCAAGAACTCCACAACAAAATGGAGTAGTTGAGACAAAAAATAGAACAGTGAAGAAAATGGTCAAGTCAATGATGAATGAGAAGAACATTGGTCAAACCTACTGGGTAGAAGCAATACACACAGCAGTCCATGTTCTTAACAAATCCCACCTCAGACCACAAAGTGACAAGACACCTTATGAATTGTGGTATGGGAGACCTGCTTCAATCAAACACTTCAAAGTCTTTGGGAGTAAATGTTACATAAAGAATAATGATGAGAACCTTGGCATATATGATGACAGGGATGATGAAGGTATCTTCTTAGGGTATTCTACAAACAGTAAAGGATACAGATGCTATAATAAGAGGCTGCATAAAATGGTTGACAATATTGACACAAAAGTTGATGAAGGAATCCCAGCAAGAGAGGTGTACAATAATGAGTCTTCTACAAAGGACACAGCTAAAGCTGAAGATGAACAGGTCCAAGAATCAGAAAACAAAGACTCTGAGTCAGATGAAGACACAGATACTCAGATAGACTCAAATCAACAGACAACTTCAAATTCCTCCTCCAGAATCACTCAAAAGAATCATCCTACAAGTCAGATAATTGGTGAAAAAGACAAAGGTGTACAAACCAGGAGAAAGATAATCAAAACACCAAACAATCTGATGCAGGAGCATCGTAAGAAGCCAGCCAAGCAAGCATAAGGGTGGAAGACAGCTGGAAAAACACAGCACACATTTTTCACATTTTGAAATGTTTTTGAAAAATTAATGAGCGGATATTAATGTAGTAGTTAAAGGAAGCATACTTGCATTTATGTCTTGGATATATGAATAGACCTGGAGAGATTAATCTCATATGCTGGATGTAATAGGCATTTAAGTCTGATAAATGTAAAGTAGGTAGATATGAATGTTAGATTAGATAGTTTTAGAAGCGTAGGAGGGAAAACAGATATAGACACCCTCACCCTTGTATTATTGTATCATTAGAGGAAGAACATTATCATCATTCATAATTCATAAGTTGGAGAGTTGTAGTAGAGAGTTGTAGAGAAGAACCCATGTACAGGAACATTTGAGTTAATAAATGAAGCTTTGACTCAACTTTCATGGTGTTATGATGTTTACTGTTTACCTTTGTTAAATGGTATGTTTACAGTTGTTTTCTTTCTCTGTTATGCATCTGTTTCAATGGTGTGTGGGATGTATGAATTCTGGAAGAAGGGTAGAGTGAGTTTCAATTGTTTCTCTCTCTGAGAATTCCTACAAGGAGTGCAATGAACGTTCGCAAGGTGTGCATTGACGAGGGTCTGAGTTTTATCTCGGAAAGCTTAGGAGAGATATCGTTGTTCTCATACTCATAGAAGTGAAGGTGAAGCACAAAGTCATGCAAGTTGTACACAGGCTGGTTGAAACCTTAGAATTTATCAACTAGGGGAGAATTTGAAAGACCATTGTTGCAAAGAGTGCACAGGGTCGAAGGCTCAAATAACCAGAAGTTATTTGGAAGTTTGTTGCAAGGAGTGCGAGCAGGGATATTTTTGAAGACTTGAGTTTTCAGTGAAATGCAGGAGGGATAATGCCTTTGATGTGTTCAAAGGTAGATGGAAATCGAAGCCGTCATATAGAGTTTAAGTTCAAGTGGAAGAACGGCGAGCCATTTTGGCCAAAGATCCTTAAGAAGAATGAATCGAGCGGTCAAAATTCTCTGTGGAGAACTCGCAAAGTTGTGAGGACCGTAGGATCCAGTGAAGCTGCAAGGCAGTTAGGAATTTTAAGAAATCACCACCCTAGCATTGTGAATCAACATGAGTCATTGATCTTGTCTCAACCCACATCATTGGATCATATTGTGAATTCGGGGATCGTGAGTTTGGAGGGAAAACCAAATATCTTTGGTTTCGTGAAGTCTCGAGTTGCAAGGAATAGGGAAGAAGATATAGACTATTGGATCCATACCATAGGAGAACCGTGGGATCATAACTTTCATGGTTATCGCCTATTAGAGGTTTGAAACTTTAGAGAGTTTCTTTTCGACTACAGAAGTCATGAAGTGTTGAGCACCGAGAGCTCATGCAAACACGTGGCCCATCCTAAGTGGGGATCACGTGGCTGACAGGTGGCATGACAATAAAATGCCTGAAGAAAGGTAGAAGTGGTGACAGGTGGTGGACACATGTCATTTGGAAAGGGTAAACCCACCATTGACTTATCACGAGTCACGGATTCGCAAAGGTGGAGTAGGAGGAATCAACACTTCAACTCACGAAGTTGCGAGTTGCGAGAGGTGCTAGAGTTAGGCTCTAGTTGGCGGTCGCTTGAAGAAGTGCTAATGAGGAAGGAGACATACATGTATCATCATCTCGGGTATCAAATTTTTGGAAAAGAATATTCGAGGGTCTTCGACTCACGAACTCATGAATTGCAAGCTGCGAAAAGTGCTTGCGCTAAGGCCCGGTTGTGGTCGCTTGGTGATGTAAGGCTCGCACCTAGTGTTGAGGTACACAAGGTGGGTTTTCATAAAAGACCTATGGATTTGTTGAAGGTTCCAGTAGGGAATCAAAGGAGCCACTTCAGCTCAAGAAGAATTAGAACGATTTTGAGCAGATCTCGGCCTGAGGGAAAGGGGGTCTGCGTCATTTGTGGTATCAAAGAATAGAACAATTTCTTTGCTTTCTATAACATAGGGAAGGGAGAAATTCTATATCCATGCCCCCGAGACGAAGAGATAGGAAAATGAATGATCCCGCAGTGGAAAGAGAAATGCGCGAATTATGTGTCAAGCTTGATGCCATGGAGACAGCACAAAGGCGCACAATTGACGTTGGGGATATCAGCGAAGCTAAAAGTGAAAATGAAGCTGGAAATGAAGGAGAAGAAGTTGCAGTCGAAGACACTGTAGACGAACGCCTATTCAAGGTTGTTGCAAGGATAGGTGCCAAAGAAAAAATGGACATTCCAGTGTATGAAGGCAACTTAGATGTTGAGGAACTTCTAGACTGGATTAGAGCTCTAGACAAATACTTCGACTATGAGAATGTCGAAGAAGACAAGAAATTCAAACATGTCGTTACTAGACTTAAAGGGCATGCAACACTGTGGTGGGATGGACTGTAGGCTGACAGACGCTATAAGGGCAAGCAGAAAATCAAAAGCTGGGATAGAATGGTTGCAAAGATGAAGGCCAAATTTATACCCATGGATTATCAAATCACTCTGTTTCGGAGGATGCAGAATTTGAGACAGAAGTTGATGTCAGTGAAAGAATACACTGAAGAGTTCTACAAGATAAACATCGAGGCAAGTCATTGGGAAAGCGATGATGAAAAATTTTCCAGGTACATGAATGGTCCGCGATATGACATTCAAGATGAGATGAGCATGATGACCATTCGGACTGTGGAAGATGCTTATCAAATGGCTCTGAAAGCTGAAGAGAAGCTGAGTCGAAAGCAAGGTCAAAGAGGTCGGGGTAGAAGTCAAGCCAGAGGCAAAATAATTGCCCAAGATAGAACTCAGAAACCTAAGGAAGAAGGGAAGAAACCTCAAACTCAACATGAGAGAGGAGGAAGCTCACAATGAGGGCAGTATGTTGATAGAAATACTTTTCCTCGAGCCAGAGGAAGAGGAAGAGGTAGAGGAGGTGAAGTGAAATGCTTTTTCTGTGGAAAAATTGGACATAAATCCTATGAGTGTCCAGATAAAAAGAAATATGGTGGTGAAACTCACATTGTCAAAGCTCAAGGATGGAATGTTGAGGCAGAAGATGCTGAGGGAAGAAGATCTTTAATGATGAGGAAAGTTCTCTTAAAGCTGGAGAAGGAGGCAGAGAACCCAGCCCAAAGAAACAGTTTGTTTTGGACTGCATGCAAAACTAAAGACAGAGTATACAAAGTCATAGTGGACAGCGGTAGCACATACAAACTCATATCTACAGAGATGGTAGAAAAGATGGAGATGGAGACTGTTGTACATCCAAGCCCATACAAAGTTTCGTGGCTACAAAAAGGACATCAGGTAAATTTCACTAAACAGTGTTTAGTTGAATTTAAGATAGGAGGATATAAAGATGAAATATTATGTGATGTCATTCCCATGGATGTTTGTCATCTATTGATTGGTAGACCATGGCAATATGATAGAAACGTGGTTCATGATGGGAGAAAGAACACGTACACCCTGGAGAAAAATGGTAGGACGCACATGTTGCTGTCGATTAAGGATAAAGAGGTGAAAATAGAGATGAACAACACTGTACTTATCATGAGTGGGAAGGAAATTCTTAATGAGGTTAAGAAGAAGGAAGACACACAATTCATTGTGGTCAGGAAGCCAAAAATTGTTTTGACCAGTACAAGGATAGATGATTTACCAGAAGAAATCCAGGAGTTGCTGGAAGAGTTTGTTGATATAGTAGTGGGCAAACTACCTTGTTCGTTGCCACCTATTAGGATTATAAGACATCATATCGATCTAATAACTAGAACCAATTTTCCAAACAAAGCAGCGTACAGATTGACACCGCAGGAAAATGAAGAAGTCAAGAGACAGGTCCAGGACTTAATGGACAAAGGATTGATTCAAGAAAGCTTGAGTCCATGCGTTGTTCCGACAGTGCTCATCCCAAAGAAATATGGAGGCTGGAGAATGTGTACAGACTCAAGGGAAATCAATAAGATTACCATCAGATACAGATTTCCATTGCCAAGGATGGATGACTTGATGGATTGCCTGAGTGGAGCAAGATTTTTTTCAAAGATTGATTTGAAAAGTGGATATCATCAAATTAGAATGAGAGAAGGTGATGAATGGAAGAAAAAATTCAAGACAAATGAAGGGTTGTATGAATGGATTGTCATGCCATTTGGCTTAATGAATGCGCCCAGTACTTTCATGAGGTTGATGAACGAAGTCCTGAAGGATTTCATAGGGAAATTCATCATTGTATATCTTGACGATATATTAATTTTCAGCAAAACAAAAGTAGAACACTTGAAGTATTTAGTTGTAGTGATGAGAAGATTACAGCAAGAGAAATTGTTGATCAATGTGAAGAAATCATCATTTATGAGAACAAAACTCATTTATTTGGGTTTTGTTATCTCTACAAATGAGTTGAAAATGGATCCAGAAAAGGTAAATGCAATTAAGGATTGGCCATCGTCGAAGAGTGTGTTTGAAGTTCGAAGCTTCCATGGTTTGGCTAGCTTCTACAGTAAATTTATCTAAAAATTCAGTGGAATTAGCGCACCAATGATGGATACAGTGAAGAAAAGACATAAATATTTTCACTGGACAGAAGAAGCAGAGAAGAGCTTCAATCTGCTGAAGAAGAAGATCACTGAGCAACCAATTTTGGTTTTGTCAGATTTCAGAAAGACATTCCAAGTCAAGTGTGACGTGATTGGATTTGAAATTGGAGCAGTCTTGAGCCAAGACAACAGGTCGGTCGCATATTTCAGTGAAAAACTGAATGAAGAGAAGATTAAGTACTCCACATATGACAAGGAATTATATGCAGTCATACAAGCGCTGAAGAAATGGAGACATTATTTGGTTCCTAAAGAGTTTGTTTTGTACAATGATAATCATGCTTTGCAATTTGTGACTCAACAGAAGAAGTTGAACCAAAAACATGCTAAATGGGTTGAATTCATCTAGAATTTTACTTTTGTGATTAAGCATATTTCTGGAACTGCTAACAAAGTTGTTGATGCTTTGAGCAGGAAATGTTTGTTGATGCAAGAATTCAAAGTCAAGACTTTGGATTTTTATAACCTCAAAGAAATGTACAAAAACGACCCAGACTTCAAGGAAGCATATGAGGCATATGAGAATCCAATTCTTAGGGACAGAAGTCAATGGACTGAATACATGATCCAGGATGGATTATTGTTCAGGGGAAATTAGCTATGTATTCCAAAATGCTCCATGAGGGAGAATTTGCTGAAAGAAAAACACAGTGGAGGATTGGTCGGACATTTCGGTCATGACAAGACATTCTCAAAGTTGAATGGCTCATATTTTTGGCCAGGGATGAGGACAGATGTTAAGAAATTCGTGGATAGGTGCAGAATTTGTTAACACACGAAAGGAAAAAAACAGAACTTAGGATTGTATCAACCATTACCCATACCTGAAAGGTCGTGGGACGCAGTGAGCATGGATTTTATATTGGGACTTCCAAGGACACAGAGAGGATATGATTCAATCTTTGTGGTAGTTGACAGATTTTCAAAAATTCCACATTTCATACCATGCCAGAAAACCAACGACACAACTCATATTGCGAACCTTTTTTTCAAGGAAATCATCAGACTTCGCGGCTTGCCAAGGAGTATTGTGTCTAATCGAGATACCAAGTTTGTAGGGAATTTCTGGAGGACCTTATGGAATAAGTTGGGGACAATTTTTTCTTTTAGCTCAGCGTATCATCCTCAAATGGATGGATAGACAGAGGTTGTAAACAGGAGCTTGGGAGATTTGTTGACGAGCTTAGTAATTGAACACCATAGTCAGTGGGATCATATTCTGCCACAGGAGGAATTCGCTTAAAATGATTCACACAATAGAAGCAGAGGGCAAAGTCCATTACAGATTGTATATGGAATGTAGCCAAGGGGAGTTTCTAAATTGAAAGATTTGGAACAAAATGAATTCAGGAGTGCTAGTGTAGAGGACTTTGTAGAAGGAATGAAGGAGATGCACATCCGAATCAAGGGGTGATTGCAAAGTACAAGTCAAGAATACAAGCGGAGAGCGGATCAACACAAGCAAGAACTTCAATTTGAAGTTGGTGATCTGATTCTTGCACACTTGAGGAAGGAGAGGTTCCCAAGGGGAACGTATAACAAACTAAAGATGAAAAAGATTGGACCCTGCAAGGTCATAAGAAAATTTTGGGCAAACGCATATGATATTGAATTACCCTATGGGGTCGAAATCTCACCAATATTCAATGTTGTGGATTTGTACCCTTACAGAACTGAAGAAGCAGGAGTAGAGGTGGAACAAAAAGAAATTCAATGGACAAAACAAATTCCTGTAGATGAGAAGCCGCAGATGGAAAGCATAATTGACAAGAGGATTAGCAAAAAGACCGGGAGAAAGGAATATTTTGAATACTTGGTCAAGTGGAAAGGAAATCCAGTTGAAGATGCTAGCTGGGAGGATGAAGCAGAAATTCATAAGGATGGACAGACCATGCAAGAGCTCATGAACAGGAGTTCATGGAAATTTTCAAGTGAGGGAGTATGATGCAGGCGCATCGTAAGCATCCAGCCAAGCAAGCATAAGGGCAGAAGACAGCTGGAAAAGTGCAGCACACATTTTGCACATTTTGAAATGTTTTTGAAAAATTAATGAGCGGATATTAATGTAGTAGTTAAAGGAAGCGTACTTGCATTTATGTCTTGGAGATATGAACAGACCTAGAGAAATTACTCTCATATGCTGGATGTAATAGGCATTTAAGTCTGATAAATGTAAAGGAGGTAGATATGAATGTTAGATTAGACAGTTTTAGAAGCGTAGGAGGGAAAATGGATATAGACACCCTCACCCTTGTATTATTGTATCATTAGAGGAAGAACATTATCATCATTCATAATTCATAAGTTGGAGAGTTGTAGCAAAGATCTGTAGAGAAGAACCCATGTACAGGAACATTTGAGTTAATATATGAAGCTTTGACTTAACTTTCATGGTGTTGTGATGTTTATTGTTTACCTTTGTTAAATGGTATGTTTACAATTGTTTTCTTTCTCTGTTATGCATCTGTTTCAATGGTGTGTGGGATGTATGATTTCATGTTGAATGTATGAAGTCTGCAAGAAGGGTAGAGTGAATTTCAATTGTTTCTCTCTCTAATAATTCCTGCAAGGAGTGTAGTGAACGTCCGCAAGGTGTGCGTTGACGAGGGTCTGAGTTTTATCTTAGAAAGCTTAGGAGAAATATTGTTGTTCTTGTTGTTCCTAAGTTTATACTTTAAGGCTCTAAAGTATACCGTCGAGGCATCTAAAAAATAAAGAGAATTAAGGAGTAAGAATCAATTGCAAAGGGTAAAATGAAGAAGACTGAAATGCCTTCACAAGAAACAGAAGTTCCTCAGACGAAAAAATCAAAGGCAGGGAAAGGAAAGGAATTGGAAACATCCTCAGAAATCCATGAGAATTTTCCCAAAAAAGTAGGAGAAACGGCATCGACAGAACTTGGAAGTCTCATTACTTCTTTGACTCCATTGCAGTCTACTTATGGAAACCCCCAAGAGGGAGCTCTATACGTTAATGATCTTGAGCCTATTTCTAGAGATGAGATTCCTTCCTCCGATTATTTTTTCAATAAAAAGAGAAAGGCTATCCTAAAATAGGAAATGCATCCAAGAGGAGATATGATAATTAAAAAGAACAAGATCATTATAGATGGACAAAAACATAAAGAGGGAGAATTCGCTAAAGAAATAGCAGGCACAATGGGAGCCTTAGCATCGGAAAATTTATACTCTATGGGTAGTTTGAAAACTATGTTGGAGCAGATAGATCAACTACAGGGTCAATTAAAGGAGACTGAAAGAAATATCAGATGGGAGATAAAAAAGGGTCTAGAACGAGCTAGATCAAATGACATTCAAGATATTCAAAAACTGAAAGCAAGCTTTGAGGAAGCAAATCAAAAAATACAGGTCACTCAAGCACCGGTCCTACAGCAAGAGGAAATGAATAAACAATTACAAGATAAGATTAATTCCATTCAAAATCAAGTGGTAGAGCTTGAAATCTTCCAAGCTCGGGCGCTGGAAATACATACAAAGATAGAAAAAGAGCAATAGGGAGTGTTATTTAAGCTTGAGTTTATTCAGAATTACTTTATGGGAGAAAGTAAATTTTTGGAGAGTATTCTCCTGAAGGAGAGAGAAGTGAAAGAAGTCAGAACAACGTTTCAAAAAGCAGTGGCCTTTTCAACAAAAGAGGAGGTCAGAGAGATTCAAAAGCTATCTATTTTAGAGCAGATTAAAGGTGATATAATACTCAAGATGTGGGAGGCAAACCTTGCAGAAAAAAAGAAAATAACCAGAGAAGTTAATGACAACTATCAAGGAATTTTTGACCTTTTAGAGAAAACTTCATTGAACATTGGAAAAAATGATTGTCCAGGGTTGTTAGGAGAAATTAACATTGTTAAGCATCAGTTAAGATTCAAAGAGGATATGGAAGAAATTCAGGTAGAGATTCCACAGATAAAGGTAATCAATGTAACTCAAATTGACAAATGGATAGTAATGCCTAACTTAAAGCTACAAAATATTAAGTTCACGAGAAAGATAATCGAAGACTGTCTGCCAGAACTGCAGAGAAAGTTTTTCTTATTTGAAGCAAAGGATATTCCAGAAGCTCCCAGAGTTTTAGTGCAGTTTATGGGAAAATGTATTTGTTGTTTTAAAGCAGAAGGAGGAGGTTCATCAACGCAGACATGAAATATTGTTTTGAAGAATTTCATCATTGGAATAATAAAGCAGTTAGAATAGAAATGTAAATGGTTCGACATTGCTCATTCATGTAACCGTTATTCTTAGAAAGTTAGTTAAACACCAATGGGAAAAATGTTTGGTGATCATGTATAAATATAATTTCACAAGACTCAGAAAAGGATTTTCATTTTTGGGGAGTTGATTGTATTAGAAGTTTTCTGATTTGCAATGATATAGATAATGCAGAAGAGATTTTGAATTTTGTCACCTTGAAGCTATGTGTTCCTTCACTCTATTTTCAATATATTTCAATATCTTTTATTCCATGTCTTTCTAATGAATGATCAACTATAGTTTAATTCAAAATTCTACTATAGTTTGAATTTATTTGATTATCTAATCATTTACAGTTTTTCCTCTGTGATTGTTATCAACAGTTTCAAAACATGTAGGTCTGTTGGATGGTTATATCTTATACTCCATTAGAAATTGTTTTTCTCCACTTCTTCTGTTATGATATGAGATTCTTTTAAGATTAAAGCCTCATATTCTCCAACAGTGTTTCTTTGTTTTTATTTTAATATTCTCAAATTACTTCAAGTACAGGAGACAGCCTTTACTGTTATTATGTTATTATTTTGAGTTCCAAATTCCTTTTCTATTTCATCCCACAAAATTGAAGCAACAATTTCTAAAACTTTTTATAATTTAATAAAATTTTAATCCTCATGAATGTCCCAAGTAATAGACAACCTAACATAGAACCCGGCCTATAGGATCAAACTAGCATTGCTTTGAACTTATTTAATACTATCCTACAAACAGCAATTACCCGAGTCGAAATAGAACATTCATGGGCAGTTATTGAGAGAGAAATCAGCATCCAAGAACAATGGGAAGCTAGACAGAGGCAGTTGAGAAACCAACTCTGCTTTACCCTTCGCAATTGATTATTACTCCTTAATTCTCTTTATTTTTTGGATGCCTTGACGGTATAAAGAGAATTAAGGAGTAAGAATCAATTGCGAAGGGTAAATCAGAGTTGGTTTCTCAACTGCCTCTGTCTATCTTCCCATTGTTATTGGATGTTGATTTCTCTCTCAATAACTGCGCATGAACGTTCTAATTTGACTCGGGTAATTGTTGTTTGCAGGATAGTATTAAATAAGTTCAAAGCAATGCTAGTTTGATCTTGTAGGTCGGGTTCTATGTTAGGTTGTCTATTACTTGGGAGAGTCATGATGATTAAAATTTTATTAAATTATAAAAAGTTTTAGAAATTTTTGCTTCAGTTTTGTGGGATGAAATAGAAAAGGAATTTGGAACTCAAAATAATAACATAATAACAGTAAAGGTTGTCTCCTGTACTTGAAGTAATTTGAGAATATTAAAATAAAAACAAAGAAACACTATTGGAGAATATGAGGCTTTAATCTTAAAAGAATCTCATATCATAACAGAAGAAGTGGAGAAAAACAAAATTTCTAATGGAGTATAAGATATAACCATCCAACAGACCTACAGGTCTTGAAACTGTTGATAGCAATCACAGAGGAAAAATTGTAAATGATTAGATAATCAAATAAATTCAAACTACAGTAGAATTTTGAATTAAACTATAGTTGATCATTCATTAGAAAAACATGGAATAAAAGATATTGAAAGATATTGAAAATAGAGTGATGGAACACATAGCTTCAAGGTGACAGAATTCAAAATCTCTTCGGCATTATCTATATCATTGTAAATCGGAAAACTTCTAATACAATCGGCTCCCAAAAAATGAAAAGCCTTTTCTCAGTCTTGTGAAATTATATTTATACATGATCACCAAACATTTTTCCCATTGGTGATTAACTAACTTTCTAAGGCTAATGGTTACATGAATGAGCAATGTCGAACCATTTACATTTCTATTCTAACTGCTTTATTATTCCAATGATCAAAATCTTCAAAATAGTATTCCATGTCTACGTTGATGAACCTCCTCCTTCTGCCTTAAAACAGCAAAAACAATTTCCTAGAAACTACACTAAAACTCTGGGAGCTTTTGGAATATCCTTTGCTTCAAATAAGAAAAAAATTCTCTACAGTTCTGGAAGACAGTCTTCGATTATCTTTCTCGTGAACTTAATATTGTGTAGCTTTAAGTTAGGCATTATTATCCATTTGTCAATTTGAGTGACATTGATTACCTTTATTTGTGGAATCTCTACCTGAATTTATTCCAGATCCTCTTTGAATCTTAATTGATGCTTGACAATGTTAATTTCTCCTAACAACCCTGGACAGTCATTTTTTCCAATGTTCAATGAAGTTTTCTCTAAAAGGTCAAAAATTCCTTGACAGTTGTCATTAACTTCTCTAGTTATTTTCTTGTTTTCTGCGAGGTTTTCCTCCCACACCTTGAGTATTATATCACCTTTAATATGATCTGAAACATATAGCTTTTGAATCTCTCCAACCTCCTCTTTTGTTGAAAAATCCACTGCTTTTTGAAAGGTTGTTCTGGCCACTTTCACTTCTCTCTCCTTCAGGCCAATACTCTCCAAAGATTTACTTGCTCCCAGAAAGTAATTCTGAATAAACTCAAGCTTAAATAACTCTCCTTGTTTCTCTTTTTCTATCTTTGTATGTATTTCCAGCACCTGGGCTTGGAAGATTTCAAGCTCTACCACTTGATTTTGAATGGAATTAATCTTATCTTGTAATTGTTTATTCATTTCCTCTTGTTGTAGGACCTGTGCTTGAGTGACCTGTATTTTCTAATTTTCTTCCTCGAAGCTTGCTTTCAGTTTTTGAATCTCTTGAATGTCATTTAATCTAGCTCATTCTAGACCCTTTTTTACCTCCCAACTGATATTTCTTTCAGTCTCCTTTAATTGACCCTGTAGCTGAGCTATCATCTGATCTTTCTGCTCCAACATAGTTGTCAAACTACCCACTGAGTATAAATTTTTCGATGCTAAGGCTCCCATTGTGCCTGCTATTTCTGTAGCGAATTCTCCCTCTTTAATTTTTTGTCCATCTATAATGATCTTGTGCTTTTTAATCATCATAACTCCTCTTGGATGCATTTCCTGTTTTAGGATAGCCTTTCTCTTTTTACTGAAAAAAAAATCGGAGGAAGGAATCTCATCTCTAGAAATAGGCTAAAAATCATTGACGTATAGAGCTCTCTCTTGGGGGTTTCCATAAGTAGACTGCAATGGAGTCAAATAAGTAATGGGACTTCCAAGTTCTATCGATGTCATTCCTCCTACTTTTTTTGGAAAATTCTCAGGGATTTCTGAGGATGTTTCCAACTCCTTTCCTTTCCCTGCCTCTGATTTTTCTGTCTAAGGAACTTATGTTTCTTGTGAAGGCATTTCAGTCTCCTTCATTTTTCCCTTTGTATTTTCTTTATCCTATACATCTGTTTCAAATCTTGGGGGACGCCCTTCCTACTCTTGAGGAGGGGTCATGGATTCACCCTGCAAAATTTTTGGCAAACAACTTCGCCTGTGACTTTGGAAGGACATGAAACTAGTCTATAAGTTGGGTGATAAGGCCCATACCCTGTTCAATACCTCCTCATAAGTTTTAACCTCTTTGAATATATCAT
This sequence comes from Picea glauca, assembly GCA_000966675.3. Classification (NCBI taxonomy): domain Eukaryota; kingdom Viridiplantae; phylum Streptophyta; class Pinopsida; order Pinales; family Pinaceae; genus Picea; species Picea glauca. The sequence goes on along the minus strand of JZKD02S1935307.1, from coordinate 16,194 downwards.
CATAAACAGGTTTTTCTTGTTCATAAGCTTTCATATTACAGTGCATCAAATGTCTTCTTACAAATTGATAAGGGTCATGCTTTCTGTGCTCAATATCTACCAGTTTTATTTCTTCTAGTGCTTCATATTCCACTTTAGAATGGCCTAGGTTTAGTAATGAAAATTTCTCGACATACATAGGGAAGATTGGCCAAGATTTCTTCTAAGCTATCTGTTATCGCTCAGTTTCTAATTTAGGTCAAGTAGTTGAAGGGTAAGGGTCAAACTGGCGTAACAGGAGCTTCCCCACCCACTGTCACCTCGATGGGGGGATTTTTCTATTTAGGGTGGCTAAGCCCAAGGGAGACGTCCCTGGCAATCTGGGGTTTTGAAAGGAAAAGGCTCAAGGGCTTAAGGCTAGTTTCCCCTTCACAGATTACCGCCAAGAAGATAGTCAGGTGAAGAAAAACCATAGAGAGGGCACCTGCTTGCGAGACAAGGCAACAATGAAACTAATACATGCAGTAATGGTTAGTACTTCATAGATCAATGACTATCTATATTTCAATGTATATGAACATATATAACAGTAAATATTGACGAAGTCAATGTTTGCAATAATATCAATGCCAATATAAAGTCACTTGTCAATAAATACCAGAATGATATAGCATCCAATGAAAATGATCACTCCTTGAATTAACTCAATGCATTAAATATCATCAAATGCTCATATATAAAGGTAGTTGTGTCAACATCCTAGAAGTGACGTCAGGCTTCTTTTAGGGTTAGTATAATAGACAAAGAGGTCAATGTTTTGCAAATAAGCCAATGAAATTTACCAATATATCAATGTCTATCATTACATGACCAAGCCACATTGTTTTCTATCAACCAAAAGCTCAAATAAGGCATGACGTCATCATCAATTTCTAGGTTAGTAGACGTTAGGGTTAGTTAGGGTTTCGAATTTGAGAGTTTTGAAAGATTGTTTTTTGCACAACAAGCTCAATGTTGGAGAGAAAAACCAGTGCCTTAGGGTATTATGGAGTCAAAAGAAAGGGCAAGATCTCGAGAGGATCAAAATCTAAAGACTAGAGAGTTAGGTTCTATGGT
>JZKD02S1935306.1:550711-574842 GCA_000966675.3 Picea glauca | reverse complement strand
GGGGGGGGGTGAATCAATTGTATTTGAGCTTAAACAATTTTAGGGGGGTGAATCAGTTGTATTTGAGCTTAAACAATTTTAAGTCTGTTAATAATTATTAATCTTTCTTCATGTGGTCATCAACAAATACATCATATGGACAGTAAAGATAAAGAAGAACAGTCACACATAAAGTATACACAGAGACACATTTTTCACGAGGAAACCCATAAAGGGAGAAAACCTCTTCTTCTTTGAAATGATAGGAAGTCTTTTATGTTCTGTACATCATCTATAATTGAGCACCAACTCAATGTGAGGCTGCAACCTCTGTTTTACAAACTACAACTTTTTTGAGAGCAACAACTCTCTGGTTTTTCTAGCACCCACTAGAAGGAAGCACCAACTCCCTATATGTTCCAGCACCAACTGGATGGAAGCATCAACTTCCTGAATGTTCCAGCACCAACTGGATGGAAGCACCAACTTCCCATTACATAGGCTCCAACCTGTATAACAGAGAACACTTGTTCTCCCTAACACCACCCTGCCACCCTAGTTTCTCTGGCTACAACTAGATGGAAGCTACAACTTCCTATGTTCAAGCTCCCACTTGAACCTCTGAGGACAACAGTCCTCCCGAGCACCTCCCAACCACCCTGGAATATAAATGGATAAATCGACATTCAACTTTACAGATAAATCAGTTCTTACCAATCTTTCTTTGTTCTTTAAATCTGGTCTTCTGCACACTGTTGTGCTGCTCTTCTCTTCCTCTATCTGTTCAACAGGAGTGCTCTGCATCAACTTGTGCTCTCATTTTGCTCTGCTTCAACTTGTTCCGTTATTCTGCTCTGCGTTTCATCTCCCACTGCCCCTATGCTCAATCTCTTCCTGCGCATTTTCTCATTTTCCTTTTCTTAACGGTTTCATTGTTTTCTCATTCAGCACTGCCAACCGCATACAGTCTGTCTCATTTTCTTTTATACTCCCCCACATGGCCATTCCACTTCGCATTTCCTTAGGCAAGAGAAAGACAACTGTCCAGGAAACTGAAACACTAACTGATCGACAACTAATTTGCAATCATGAGTCCGTTTTTCTAACAGATTCCAAACTAAGGAGTTAACTATGAGGGAGAACAGTAACCCTCCGATCAATACTTGATCCGACGGTTCAGATCCAATCGAGATTTCACACATCACGATTTCGACACTCTTGGCGTTCAGGGTTTTTGTCACTTACAAATCCCGATCCCTGAAACTCCACGAAGAAGTCAAATCAATGGTCCAGATCACTTATTTATTCAATGACTGCGATTAAATCACGATTTCTCATATCGCGAAATCGACATTCCTGTTGCATTGTGTTCTTTGCCTCTCTAAGTCGCGATTCGCGAAACTCCGATGTGGAGTTTGATCAATGGTCCAGATCCAAGCTTGATTTAATGGCTGTGATTGAATCGCCATATCGCATATCACGATTTCGACATTCTTGTTGTCACTTCAAAGTCCCGAGTCTCGACATTCAGTAAAGAAGTCGAATCAATGGTCCAGATTACTTCTTGATCTGACGGTTGTTATTACATCGCAATTTTGCCTATCGCAATTTCGTAAATGTTGCATAGTTTCTTCTGCCTTTCCATATCGCGATTCGCAAAACTCCGATAAGAGATTAGATCAACAGTCCAAATCCGAGCTTGATTCAACGGCTGCGATTGAGTCGCAATTTCGCATATCGCGATTTCGCATTTCTTGTTGTAGTGTTTTTGTCACTCCATGTCACGATTAGCGAAACTCCGATAAGAGATTAGATCAACGGTCCAAATCTGAGCTTGATTCAACGACTGCGATTGAGTCGCAATTTCGCATATCGCGTTTTCGCATTTCGTGATTACACTCGCTTCTCCTTTCACTTTAAAGACCATGCAGGTTCTCCTCGATCCAACAGTGGTCGGACCCTACGCTTGGATCTGACGGTTGATATTTGTCTCCCTCTTCAACGATTAGAGATTCTTCTTCTCAAGACTTTCGCTCATTCGCTGCCTTCGATCATTTGCTGTTGTACTCAAGCCATCACCACTACTTTACTTGCCATCAATGACAAGTATACACTGCCTGTAAATATGCTAACAATCCTCTGTACATTCTTCCTGTACTCATGCCATTCGCTGTCTGTTACATATTTTCTAATAGATAACAGGTTGAGGTACAGGTTGATGCATAGTTTAGGTTATTGGTACACATTGTTTGGTGCAGGTTGATTGGTACAAGTTTACAGTAGTATATATCTCTGTGATAATGTGACAGTGGTTCCATCATTCTACTTATACGTCAGGGTGGTTGGACAAGGAAATGATAGGTGGTTGTAGCTGAAGAACATAGGGGGTTGTAGCCAGAGAATTGGGTAGTTGGATATTCCCTCAGGTTGTAGCCTGAGAAACTAGGGGGTTGGAGCCTCCTTAAAGTTTCAGCTAGAAAACAAAGGAAGTTGGTTCTTCCAATGAATGTAATTCTTCAAGACATATAAGAAAAAACATTCTGTGGTTTTCTCCTGCTTTGGGTTTCCACGTAAAAACACTGGTGTACTGTGTATGTGTATGATCATTTGTTCATTATTTATTTACTCTGCAAATATTGGATGATAATGCTACATTGATATAACACTTGCATTATATGGTTAAAAATGATTAGATTTCTCTATTACTGATTCAGCCCCCCTCTCAGTAATCCAACAATTGGTATTAGAATTGGTTCCTTCAGGAAACAATTTAACCACTGGAAGGAGATCAAAAATTATTCTGAGGATGGAGTACTAATGTTTATTGGTTAGAATGGTTTTAAGTATGAGATGTGGAGCATAAGGAAGAAATTATTTTTACAGGCACAGGGACATTATATTTGGCTATCGGTTGTTACAGGATATGATAGTTCAAAAAGGGAAAAGACTGCAACCAAGAAGGAATTGAAGAAGAATAAAAAAATAGCAATGGATTTCATCAAGGAAGGATTACCTAATCCGGTATGAGAAAAGGTTGGTAACGTTCATCAACAAAAGAAATTTGGGATAAGTTACATGACATATATTCTTCACCCATCGCAGATTCATAAAATGTCAAAGAAGATGCAGATAAAAATCAAGAAGAATTATGTTGACCATTGTTATAACCCTAATTTGCACCATACATGCTTACCTAGCATCAGGCCATCTCAGATCCCTTCTTTTCCAAAAGCATTGCTGAACAACTCTTTAAAAAACCTCTTTTATAAAGGCCCACATGCCCTACTCCATTACTGCACACATGTACATGCTAGCTGACCTAAAATAGCCCACGTGGACCTACAAAAGCATGAAAAAAGGAAAGTTGTCGACTAAACACACAGCTTTGGCCAGGGCCATGGTTTCTACCAGAATCCAGGCCAACAACCGAACTTTTCTTGGCAACCTGGTGCCAGTCAAACTCCAGGCCCCTTTTTCCCAGGTTATCACCAACAACCCAAACTACCCTTCCTGGTGACTTTGCACTTGCCAGATTTGACAAGGTTGTTGAATGACCCTATTTGTCACGATCTGCGTTGGCCTCCTATGCTGATGAAGTTTCCTTCGGAAATTCCAAAGTTTGAAGCCAAGCCCAATCAAGATCCAGGATATCATGTGACTACCTTCCATCTTTGGTGCTCATATAACTCATTGAAAGATGACTCTGTACAATTGCAATTGTTTCAATGTACTCTCATTGGGAGTGTCGCGAAATGGTACATTAAGCTCGATCGCTCAAGATACTCTTCCTTCGACGAGCTGGAAATGGATTTCCTAAACCATTTCCAGTTACCTGTGAGATACGATGCTAGCACAAAGCTGCTGGCCAATTTCGAATAGACGACAGTGGACCATATCTTTGATCACATCCGAGAATGGAGATGCCAGAAGAGTTTAATTAAGGTGCTAGTCCCACCAACATTCCTGCTTGAGTGGTTCCTTAAGTCTTTGGTCCCGCAGTTATCCAAAGACGTCGCAACATCGTGAGTATTCTCCGAAGAAGATGACATCATGAGAGCTCAACAATTTGAGATCATCTATTCTTAGTCCAGTTTATTATACAACATCTTGCCAGATGCGCCACGCTCAATACTAGATAAAACTAGATAGAGAGCTAGACTACATGCTGATGGTATTGTTGGTTCAGCACAAACAAAGCCCGGTGAGCAATTGACGAAGCAGTTGAAGCAGTTATCTATACAACACACAGTGGCCAACCAAACTACTACTTTGGTTTCTCCCCCTACCAAAACGTCGAAGGTACACACAGTGCAATCGACTAACCCAAAGGCCACCCAACAACTTGAAGGAAAGAAAAAACAATGAAAGAAGGGTAAGGGGGATAAAAAACCTATCGATAATGCTGGCGGGGACAACACTGAAAAATGGAAGGTGAGGTATCCATGCAACTTGTGCATGGAAGATCACTCGACCCATCTATGTCCTCGTCTTGCAGAAGCCCAAAATTTTGTAACGCAACAACAACCGACTGTGTTGACCAATCCATTTCAACTTGGGAAATATCTAACCCAAGCCTCTGCAAGCACGAAAGGGGGAAGCCAAGACCTCTCTCCGTCTGCGAACAATCCCACATCCGCGAACGTATATATGGTGAGGGGTGATGCTTTTATATTGACTAGAAGGGTAAAGAAGTTGAAATACCATCTCTTCCTCTACAGATTGAGAAGACATTGGGCGAAACAATAACACACATTACCAAAGGCGCATTCAAAAAAGATTCTCATAACCCAAATGCAAGGGCCACCCAGAACTACTCTGTGGTGGAAGATTAATCACAAACCCCCTGTGCGATGTCCGCTTTAGAGGTCCTCCAAAGATGCCCTTCCCAAAGGAAAGCCTTGTTAACCACTTTAGGATCTACCGAGACTTGTAATCCGGGTACAATCATGCTGGATACAACTGACTTAAAACCTCGTCTACCTTACCACGTAGCGTTTCAGATAGTAGTGGCTTATCCCACAAAAACTTTTACTCAAAATATCTTCCACATGGTGGTTGATGAGGGTGCCTCGACATGCGTTATGTCGTTGGCATGTTGGAAGGCCGTTGGTCAGCCTGTTTTGTCTCCATCACCTACTCTCCTCACTGCTTTCGACGGTTGTTCGTTCCGACCACATGGTATTGTTCCTTCTTTCCCTGTGCAGTTAAGAGGGAAGACCATGTGTGTCGAGGTAGAGGTAGTCGATGCTCCCCTCGACTATAACCTCTTGTTAGGAAGGATTTGGACTTATTCCATGCAGGATGTGGTTGCTACATTTTTCTGGGTCTTGTTGTTTCCACACGAAGGCCGAATAGTGACCATCGATCAACTGTCCTTCTCCAGACCTGACCCTGCATTGGGGGCATCCATGGTCCCGATGATTGATAATCCTCAACCAGGTGTTGTCAACGTAGGGGTTGGTTTGTGCCCATATTTGATGGGTACCTTCGATCACCTGCCTCCTCAAGGCGATATCAAGTTTATATCCAATCACCATAAGGTTGAGATTTTTCAAGTTTTGTCGTTCTGCATGACTTACTTCGACGATCCATGGATACTTCCTTCCCCATCAGCCACGATGGATGGGACAAGGCACCCAGACATGTCCATTCCCTTGTCTGCAGTTGAAGTAGCATACTCTTTAGTCCAGCAAACTTCAACCCACACTGATCTAGCTCCTGCACAAGAGTTCGATCCACTTCTAGAGCCTATTTGGGCTCAGGGTTCTCTCGCTCACACCGATTCATTAGATTTAGTCTTGCCCTCTGATGAAGAAATAATTGAAGCAATGGCTAGTCCAAATAAACCCTAGGAATATCTTCATCACAGATTATACTTACTCCCAGAGTTAAGCTGAATTGAGCGGGAGAATTCACTGTGACTATGACGAGAGATCAGTCTTGTCCTATTCATCCCTTAGCTACACATGAGGTTTATGCTGAGGGTAATATGGAAACTATCGCTGAAACCTTACCGATCAATATCTCCCGAAACCCTGGCATCATGGAGAATGTCTTCATTGGAGTTGACTTCTCCCCCGAAGAGATTCAAATCTACACAGATCTTTTTAAAGAATTCCGCGACGTTTTTGCCTAGTCTTATGAGGAAATGCCAGGCATCGATCCAAAAATAGTTGAACATGAAATCACAACGTATCCTGATGCCAAGCCGGTTCGGTAGAAGCTTCATCCAGTTAATCCTAAGAAAGGAGAAGCCATTAAGGTTGAGGTTGAGAAATTGCTAAAATCCGGGTTTATCTATCCTATCCATTTGACCCAATGGGTGTGAAACCCCGTGCCGGTCAATAAAAAACAAGGCACGATTCGTGTATGTACTGAATTCTGTGATTTGAAAAAGGAATGTCCCAAAGATAATTTTCCCACACCGTTCATTGACCAGATCATTGATGAATGTGCAGGTTGTGAAGCCTTTTCTTTCATGGACAGTTTTTCGGGATATAATCAAATACAAATCAAGCCCGAAGACCAACACAAAACGACATTCATCTGTCCATGGGGTACATTCGCGTATCGTAAGATGCCTTTTGGTCTAAAAAATGTTGGAGCCACCTTTCAATGGGCCATGTCTTTTGCTTTCTATGACCTCAAGCATATAGTCGAGGCTTACTTAGATGATTTAGCATCTCGATCTCGCAAGAGAATAGATCATCCCACACACCTCCGACTTATCTTCGAACGTTGTTGCTACTTTCGGATTCGCTTGAATCCAAACAAGTGTAGCTTCTACGTAACATTAGGATGATTGTTAGGTTTCATAGTGTCAGCAACATGGATCATGGTTGATCCTCTCAAGGTTGAGGCAATAATTCAGTTGCCCCCCCCACGCACAATCCTTCAACTTCAGAGTCTACAGGGTAAGGCAAATTTTCTAAGATGCTTTATCGCTAACTACGCCGAGATCACCAAGGGATTTATGCGCTTACTTAAAAAAGACGTTCCCTTTTGTTAGGATGATGCCGCTCAATTCTCTTTCGCGGCATTGAAACATGCACTCACAACTACCCCTCTGCTCCGGCCACTTAACTATAACAAGGATTTCCTATTATATCTGGCTGTAGCAGAGTCAACCATTGGCATGGTCTTAGTCCAGGAAGATGAATTGTTCTCAGAATATGTCATATATTACCTGAGCCAAGGCATTGTAGGACCGGAACTCAATTATTATCATACCGAAAAACTTGTGTAGGCAGCAGTGCATGTTGTTCAATGGTTCCGTCATTATGTTATGTTTCGCAAGACCACCGTCATTGTTGTCATAAATCCATTTCAGTACATATTGAAACGACGGGTAATAGGCAGAAAAATCAATAGATGAATAGTCATCCTCCAAGAGTTTGACTTGGATTTCGTTCCAGCGAAGTCCAAAAAGTCACTGGTCTTCGCAAAACTTATTTTGGAACTTCCATTTGAGTCTGGTGATCTTGTGCTCGAAGAGTCGCCTATTAGAGGAGATATGTTTTTGATCACCTCTTTGGATCCCTGGTACAGAGATATACTTATCTATCTCCAGACTTTGAAGTGCCCCACTACTGCTTCTCGTGATGAGCGTCGATGCATATGCCATCAGGCTAAGAATTATCTCATACTCGATGATACATTGTATCAGAGAGGTGTAGACTTCATTCTACGCCGATGTCTCACTCACGAAGAAGCAATTATCATGCTTAACGATTGCCACACCGGAGCTTGTGGTGGTCATTTTTTTGGGTTGGCGACAACCCAAAATATTCTACGAGTAGGTTACTTCTGGCCGACACTTATCAAGGATTGTATCAAATCAGTCAAGAAGTGCCATTCGTGCCAAATCTTCTCTTAGAATATGAGGGCACATCTCGCTCCCATGTTTCCTGTCATCACAGTTGGTCCCTTCACCAAGTGGGGGATTGATTACACTACATGCAACCCTCCTTCAGCAAGGGGGAACCGCTATATCATCATAGCCATAGACTACTTCACAAAGTGGGTCGAAGCTATGCCAACGTTTAAAGATGATGGAGAGACTGCAACTCTCTTTTTATTTAATCAGATAATAGCAAGGTTCGATGTCCCAAGGGAGATTGTCACTGACCATGGTAGTCACTTTCAAAACCAGATGATGACCGAGTTAACATCAAAGCTTGGGATATGGAAAGAACATTCATCACCCTACTACCCCCAAGAAAATGGGTAGGTGGAAGCTGTAAACAAAACTCTTAGGACCATTCTATAGCGAACTATCAACTCAGCCAAGTCAAATTGGCATGTGATGTTATACTCGACATTATGGGCCTACCGAACATCTGTTAAGACTGCAACTGCTTTCTCACCTTTTCAACTCATTTACGAGCTGGAGGCAGTCTTGCCCATCGAATGTCAGATCCCGTTTCTAAAGTTGGTCGTACAATTATTGCCAGATACTTCTCCACTTGAATAATGGGTAGTATACCTTGAGCATCTCAATGAGCAGTGTCGTGATGCGGCCCTGGCCAACGAGGCTCACAAACATAAGATCAAGTGTCAGTGTGATAGGTCCGTTCATCCTTGGATTTTCTCTGAAGGTGACCTTGTCCTGGTCTATGACCAAGATAAGGACCCCCTGGGGGCAAGAAAATTCAAACCCATGTGGTTGAGACCTTTCATCATAAAAGAAGTTTTAAAAAAGGGCGCTTATCGTCTGGTTGATTTTGAAGGGAATGCTTTGGCGGGGCCTAGAAATGGGCTCTACCTCAAGAAGTATTACTCATAGGTAGGTCACTGTGGGTAACTTTTTGTAACATATGTATAGTCTTTGTACTATTACTTTTTTAGTTTCTTTTAGTGTTATGGACATGTCGTTGATGTTATATTTCATCACTGTGGAAGATGCCAAGTGATTCCGAGGTGTTCGTTGGGTATGCTGACGGTGCTAGTCGGCACACTCGGAGGCTTGTCTCCGCAACTTGGGTAATCTTTACACCTCAAGGCCAGTTATTATCTTTCGGAGTTATATGCTTAGGTGACACCACAAATAATTTCACCGAGTATAGTGCAGATATTGAGTTGCTTCATGATGCTTTGTCATTGGGTATCTCTCATCTCCGGGTCTATCTTGACGCTCAACTGGTTGTGTCTCAGTTAAACAGAGTATACCGGGTTCATGATACAACTTTACACTGACGATTTCTTAGGGTACGTCTCTTAGAACGAAACTTTGATTATATTACATATTTTCATGTTCCTAGGAGATTAAACCAAGTTACAGATACTCTAGCTAATCAAATTTTAGATTGGCATCTTGCACACATATGAAAGAACATTCACATAAACATGTAAATACATTTTTTGCACACATGATCCATAAGACACAAAATACCAAAAAAAACAATCATATATAATATCATAAAGTAACCAAAGTACACCGATGGATGAAAGCGCCTCAAAAATAGGACCAATAACGAGTCACAGGGCTTATGCCCTCAAAAAATATATACAAGTAGTGCTTGTGGCATGTCAAAATGTCTAGCTAAAGTTAGGTCTCGTGGGCCCTGTTATATTGGTCCACAGCATTGGCTAAACACTGAAACAACTGGACCCATGTCCTTGGTGCCCCCACTACACGAGGCTGCATAGATGGTGGCAGGTCCTCAATATTTGCCATCGGGACCATGCGAGTGAGCACAATAAAGTTACGCTCGACCCGTCTCAATACCCTCTCAGCCTCCCTGGCTGGAAGATCTCTTTCTACTGCTGGTCCACCTGCGGTGGCAGGTGCGACCCCTGGCCGAGGATGACACTTGTTCCTCGCATAGTCAGTGGGTCGCACTGGTCCCACATCTGCACACAATGAACACATATTCGTCAAATACTCTGGCATAACAAAAAAATGATATATATAACAAAACAACATAAAAATTACATATGTTTAAAACACAAAAAACTATAAATGTGGAGACTTACCCATCTCCCCTCGCTCCTCACCAGGAGGTACTGGTATCTCAGGGTCTCTCGAGAAATCTATCTCGGCATAGGGGTAATCCTCTATAATTGGGATCTGTCATGATAGCCACACAAATAAGTTGTCATCGAAGGACTCATTGGTCCTTCTGCCACCCTGTCACGGCAGTAATACTACCCATCTACACACAGTAGAAAGAGAGGCCTGATGTCCTCGTACCACTACTCGAGGACTAAAACTAGGAACTCTCTCAAAAAAGAACAAACATAGAATGGTCCCAAACCTGAAGTTCCTATGTGTCCGCAAATGACAATCTGTCAACTGTCTTTTCATACACTCAAGCAATGTGGTACTCCAATAAAAAACTTGTGCATTTAAGCATTGGACTGCATAGTTCATCTGTACATGGGACGCTTGATGTAGAGCCCCAAAACCAATAATTCGCCCAATAAGCAATACTATCGCTTGTAGCGATAAGTTAGTGATCTTGCTTATGGGCACCTGCATGCTCACGCAGTCTGTATCAACTGCACAGTATAGGCCTATCAATTCCGCTATGTTATGCGACCCTGTAGGAAAACTCCAAAAATTGACTGGTTCCCCTCTCCTGGAGAGGCCATTCAAAAAGTAAATGTCCTCGACCGTGGGCACCAGTGACTGCCCCTTTAACATGAATGCCTTTACATCCAGATGCCAATAGTCAACCAAGGCATTCAGTAGCCTAGGTCGTGCCTGCATGAAAGGACATAGGAAAAACTTGAGTAACCCACACTGCATCAAAGTAGCCACAACATTGGGGTCTTCCCCAACCAACTCATTTACCTCTTCATGCTCTCTTTCTCTCCAATGGACATACATCCTGCAAAACACCAAGGTTTAGGAGGGTTAACCCTTGATTTTTATGCCTTTTTCATTCCATAAGGGGGCCCACACGTGCTGTAATGGTGACAGTTGTGTGTACACGTGGGCAGAGTTTAATCTACCCGAATGTACATGCGGCCTATCCAGAGACAACCCACGTGGACCTAGGGCCGACCTTTTAAAGGTCGACGCCCCCCTAAAAAATGAAACCCAATGCACAAATAAAGACATGAAATGCAAGATAAGGGAGTTTGTACTTACTTGGTCTAGACAGAAGTTCGTTTCGTCCATTGTAGCTCCTGGAATCACCGCTTTTGACAAAGGGGGTCTTTTGGCTCCAGAGTCAATTTCCAAATCAGCAATGGTGATAATGAGCTGCCAACTTCTATTTATAGATTTTTTGGCCTCTCTTTGTCACTTTTTTGGCCTCCCTTATCATTTTCTTTATACCAAAAACCATTTAGAGTGATTCAGGAGTTATATAGGAGGGATTTGATCGGGTATTGGGACATTTTTTTTTGAGTTTTGAGTAATTTTCGACGGTCTGTGGAAATTTTTTTCGACAATCTACTTGAATATATAGGTTAGGTTTCTACCCTGACTTTTGTATCTTATTGTCTTTTTCCTTTTACATAGGATTGATCCCATCAGGTTGTGACACAGAACCATCAAAACTTCCTTAAAAGTGTCACAACTTGGTGGTAGAGCTTATCGGAACATGGATGCCCTAGGTAGATCCTGGTTGCATTATGGTATCCATGTTGTCTCTAAAACACTGTAGGCTCGGGAGTCCTTGTAGTTTTTCCTGAATACAATCTTGCGCCTCATTTGTATGATTCCTCTTCACTCTTGACTTCACTCTCAGGACTCCCAAAAAATAACGGGTCTTCTTTTAATCCCTTTTCAGACCCTCTAAACATGAAAAGATTGCCAAGCGATCTTGTGACCTTTCATGCTCATCAAACTGAAATTTGAAGTCATGTCTGTTCGACAGTAGTTTACCCCTTTTTCAGTCCGGACAGTCAACTGTACGAACAAAGGTATACTCTATGGAACTTCAGTTCTTTAGAAGAGTACTCTCAGGTATAATTTTATCCCTTTTTCGGGCCCGAGGGACTAAACTTACGAAGAAGTAACCCCCACAGAGTCCATAGTTAAGCTCTTTTTAGACTCCCTAAAATTGAAAAGATCGCCGAGTGACCTTATTTTTTCACACTAGTTAAACTGGTCCAGAAGAACATTCCTGACAGAGTCCATAGTTAAGCTTTTTTCAAACTCCTTAAAAATGAAAAAATGGCCGAGTGATCTTGTCCTTATCACACTCGTTAAAATGGTTTTGAATAGACGTCTTGTCGGTGCTAGTTTATCCCTTTTTCGAACCGACTAGACTATCTTCGAAAAAGGTACCCCAATGGAGTCTCCTTTTATGTTTTTTCAGACTCTCTAAATATGAAAAACCACTGAGCTTACCTTCTCTGGGCTCATTAAAATTACATCGAAGGAAGTTACCATTGTGTGTTTTGTTAACCGCGTTTACATATCTTATACGCTAGCCTTGTAACAGTTTTCTTTTGCGTTTTAACACCCTTGGCCCTCGGAGGATTTTTCCCGAGTATCATTATTTTGAACATTAGTCTTGTCCTTGTGCCTTGAACTTGTATGTTTGCAACACTCATTCCTCCATTGTAATGTAACATTCCTTTATTCTTTTTTTTCAAAATTATTGAAAAAGACAAAAAAAAATCAAATATACCCCAAAAAGAGAAAGGGAAAATTATTTTCTTTATTGGCAGCATAATGAGTCGCCCTTGGATAAATCACATCTGTCCGTTTGTTCATCAAGCTTTGGGATGTAGTATGACCTTAGGAAGTTGTTCTCGCTACATAGAGTTGTGTCCTCCTCCGTTTGGTTATTCTTCCAAACATATGGAGAGTTTGTGTTGCCTCCTGCTTTGTAAACTTATGATTAATGCCATGCTGCCTAAGTCTCATCATTTGTCATGTTGTTGTCCAAGGGAAGTTTCTACCAAGCCTGAGTCGGCCCCTCTGCAATTTGTCTCTTGCCCTCATACCCGACCATTCTGAATGTCCAATCAAATCCTTATTTGAAATCAATGAAGCCTTCAATCTGATCATCAAGATTATCTAGTCCATGAACGACGAGCCATCAAAGACCTCTGGGTAGTGAATTCATATTACACTCCTACCATGAGTTTTGAAGATTTTGAAGTTGTTTCTCAAGCTCTGAAGATCTCATCTCTAGCCATCAGGCCGTATCAGCTTCTAGAAGATGGATACTCTATATGTATATCTTTTTGATTTCGAGATGTAGCTCTGTTGTGTATTGTTCGCGGCTACACTTTATATAGTTATTTGACATGGATCTACAGTGTATTTGATTGGTAGCCATGATTCGATTTTATCCCGAGCATGGGTATGCCCGCCTTGGTGAGACATTTGTTGTTTTTGCAGACAACGCCTCCCGATTCCTGGTCCCTGGGCTCACTTGTTCGGCACATGAGTAAAGATTGGCAATGTATTTAGGCCATCAGATGATCTTCTGACCTCACACATTAGGGGGCATCTGTTATAACCCTAATTTTCACCATACATGTTTACCTGGCATCATGCCATCTCAGATCCCTTCTTTGCTAAAAGAACTGCTGAACAACTCTTTAAAAAACCTCTTTTATAAAGGCCCACATGCCCTACTCCATTATTGCACACGTGTACACACTAGCTGACCTAAAACAACCCGCGTGGACCGACAAAAGCACGAAAAAAGGAAAGTTTCCGACGGAACACACAGCTTTGGGTGAGTTAACTGAACTCCCAACCATTCATGGCCGAGGGTTTGTCCAAATACCTAGCTTCTTCTAGCCTATAAAAGAAGGGATAGGGGTCCCATTTGGAGGAGGAGAAATAGAGTAAAGAAACTCTGCCCAATTGCATATTCCTATTGTCCCAACCCTTTAGCCATCCTTGTGCAAGAAGAGATACAAAGAAAATAAGTTGGAGGACATTTGAAAGAGGAGCCCAGGATCAGGATTCGGGGAGCAGTGGCTGGTCTCGACATTTGTAAGTTGATTCATTCAAAGTTAATAATAAATAAATGCTTTTCCCATCCCAATATATGAGTTCATCATAGATCAATAAATATATGTTTGAATCTCTAACCCATTAGTCTGTAGGTAAAATGCATGTGTAGTTTGTTGCTTGTTTTGTATGCAGGTCAATCTTGAGAGGATAGTTGCCAACAAGCGATCAAGAATGAAGGAGGATCAACATCGAACATTTGGAACAAGGTATGTTGGTCTAAACCATGTATTTGTTGAAAATGAATGGGGTTTAAGTCTGGGGACGAAGGTAGAAAGTAGATTTCTTTCGGTCATAGCTGCATGCATAAGATAACCCTATTTTCTAGTCCATAAGGGGATTTCCCTCACAACAACCATGTCAAACATATTCAGAAGATGAAGAGTACATAATCACCATAGGTATGTTTTTTTTCTTTAATTGTGAAAAACATGGACATATTGAAATAGAATGCCATGAAGAAAATGAGACAGAAAAACAAATTGAAAAAGAAGACAATTATGAGGTAGAATTGATTAGTGCTTTAGATGAACTAAGAGAAGAAAACAAGTCACTCAACAAAGAATTGATGAAACAAAAGGAAAGTGTTCACATTTTTGAAGAAGCCCAATAGGTCATCGAGAACTTAAGAACTCAGCTAGAAGAAGCCAGAAAGATCAAAGAAAATCTTGAATATCAAAAGAAGTGTTTGGAAGCCAACATAACAACACAGAAGGAAGAAGCATAAATGAGAGATAATATATTGACAGATTATCTTAAGGAAAGAACTAACGATCTAAACCAGCTTGATTCCGAGTTTGGTCAAGAAGAGAAAGTACTTGAAGAAGAAATAATCACATTAAAAATTCAGCTTGAAGAAGCGAAGAGAACAAAAGAAGTCATGAAGTCTCAGATATTAAAGACAAAATAAGAGGTTGAGAAACTTGAAGAAGAAGTTGTCACATTGAGAAGTAAAATTGTCAATCTAAAAAAGAACGTTGAATAGATAAAAACATCCACATCAGTTACAGAGAATGAAGAGAAGCAATCTAGGTTGACAGAAAAGAAGAATGAAGAAAATATAAATAGTTATGCAGAAGTACTCAAAGGAATAAATCATGGTCAACCAAAATCTAAGAAAACCATTGAAGATACATATTCAAGAAGACCATCTATGTTCAAGCCACAAAGAAGCTTCAATCATGATCATGATCAGTCAAGGAAGAAATTCAGAAGGACTACACCAAAAAGAAGATCATTCACTCCCAGGTATGCAAATTTCTTTTATGGTCATTGTTTTTATTGTACTAATTTTGGACATAAGGTTGCAGATTGTAGGGATTATAAAAGAAATTTTAAAGCAAGAAGTGCCTATGTGTCCGCATGTAACATTGAGTGTTACAAATGTCATAATTATGGACACATGGCCAGTGATTGTAGAAGCATGATCGATACTTCCATGAAAGAGAACACTGATATCAGATATAAGAAAGTATGGATAAGAAAACATGAAGAACAGGTGAACAAAGACCAGGTACCAGAGATCACAAGATTGGCAATAAAACAAGATGAAGAAAATTCTACAAAGAAAAAGAAATATGTCGGATACATAAAGGTTTGGAAAATAAATGAAAGAAAGGAAGGACATGTAAATAAGGAACATGTTCAAGATATTGTACTTTCAGGAATTGTAGTGAAAGATGAATCCACAGACAGAAAGAAAGAAGTCAGAGATCGGATAGATACTGAATCTACCAATGAAGATGATGATGAATACACAACAGAGCAGGAATTGTTCTGAGACACATGGCTTAGAGACTCCCAAGTAATATGAATATTAGACAGGGGGAGTCTATGCGATAGCTGTGACAGACCAAAGAACCATCCTTTGAGCAGCTTGAAAAGTTTGAGAAGTAAAATTTAGAGCAGTCAGTTAGCAGAAGTATAGTTTGATAGATTAATCAAGACTTCATGATAGTATAATGATAATTGGGTCAACATTATGGACAATTGCGCAAGTAGAGTCTTGGAAAGTATGGACATAGATAGATTCATAAGAACACTTATCATGTTTGGACAAATATATGATAGTGGACGAGAGCATGGATTCATATATTGGTTCAAAGAGTGGTTCAGAGAGAAATGAACATTATCATAATGGATGATACTTACACAATAAATGGCTCGAACAATGCTAATGGATTCCAAATTGACAGATATTTTTTGGACACATGCAGTGCATACATCAATTCACATTCAAAACATAGTAATGCTCAGAAACAAAAATGACAAAACTCCCTACGAACTATGAAAAGGAAGCGCAGACAATAACCTCTACATCAAGGTAACTCAAGGTAATATTTTATTAATTGAAATTTATGTTGATGATATTGTTTTGGAAGTACTAATGACAGGTTAAGCCAAAAATTTGCAAAGGATATGCAGAATGAATTTGAAATGACATTACTTGGAGAACTATCCTTCTTTTTGGGTCTTCAAATATGTCAAAGAAACCAAGGAATTTTTATTTCTCAAACTAAGTATATCATAGAAATGTTAAAGAGGTTCGGAATGGAAGATTGAAAACTAGCTACCACTCCTATGAAAACTAGTTGCAAGTTGAGAAAAGATGATGATTCAAAGTCTACAGACCAGAGGAAATACAGGTCAATGATTGGTAGCTTACTATATGTGACAATGTCAAGATCAAATGTAATGCAAGCAGTTGGACAGGTGGCACGATTTCAAGCAACACCAAAGGAATCACATGTATTAGTAGTGAAGAGGATATTCATATATCTCAAAGGAACAAAAGAGTTTGGATTATGGTATCCTAAAGGAATGAATCTATCATTTATTGCCTACACAGATGTAGATTGGGCAGGTTGCATAGATGACCGACAAAGCACCAGTGGAGCAAAGTTCTACTTGGGTGAGTGTTTAGTATCTTGTCTAAGCAAGAAACAATCATCAATATCCTTATCTATAGCCGAGGCATAGTATATTGCAACAACAACATGTTGTACACAGGTTCTATGGATGAAACAAACTTTGACAGATATATAGGTTGAGTATGATGAGCCCATTCCAATCTATTGCGATAATACAAGCGCCAAGATGAAGAACATTCCAATCAAGTATCACTTTCTATGGGAACAGGTTGTAGAGAAGAACACCATATTTGAATATGTGGGAACAAAAGAACAAGTGGCATACATCTTTACAAGACCACTTCCACGAGAATTCCTTGATTATCTTCGCTAGAGACTAGGATTAATTTCTACTCCAAAATGAATGCTTTTGAATGCTTATCTTATATGTCTTAGATGTACACGAGGAAGCACCATAAATAGGACAAAGGGGGAGATATTTATCAGATACAACGGTAAATGCTTGGAGAGAGAGAATAGAGGCATGTTTCCAAGGGGAGCGATTGTCACAAGGGAAGAATGAGTGATATGACTTCAGAGTGATACCCTTTGTCAAATGAGGAGATATTATTCATATGAAGGTGTTATAACACTATGTTTCATAGGATCAACTGGTGACTAGAAATTTCCACTCTTGTTGTATTTTTGTTGTAAATAATATTTCATTCTGCAAATGATTTACAAAAGAAAGAAAGAAAAGAAAGAAAAAGAAAGAAAAGAAAAAGAAAAGAAGGAAAAAGAAAAGAATAAAAGCAAAGAAAAAGAATAAAAGAGGGTATGAAAAGAAAAATGATAAAACCCCATGCAATAAGAATGGCTTGATTCACACAGTCTAAACATGGTCAAGTCCTTTGAATTTATGCTGATAGGATTAGTGAATAAAACTTGGCTAAACAATTTAATCTTAGACAAGGTAGATAGGTTAGTGAATGAATTTGATCAAATAGTTTAAACTTGATCAAATAGTCCCAGGCTAGAGTAATTCTTTAACCCAATAGTTTAATCTGGGTTAAATTTGATAGGTGAATAGATTAAGACATAGGTTAGTTTTCTTTCCTTTCAATAAAACATACATGAAGTTGGTTGAATTCTTGGATTTGAGTTAGAAATGTTATGTTCTAACCCCTTGGTGACAAAAAATGAAAAGGTGAGAAGCGCAAAAAACCAATAAAAGGGCGCTATCCTAAGTTTTTGTGATATAAAGTGATCAACGCTCTATGTTAAAAGGCATGCTTAGATCAACGACAGAGCAAAAGGCGCTCATATATACGACCGACAGATGATATCAGACCCCCCCAACCATTCTATCTTTAACGATGGGGGGGGGGGGTTCGAGTTGGTGGTTTTCCCTAGTGGGCCCCATCCTAACGTGGTGCATTTGTGTTAACTCGGACCTTTGAGTAAATTGACAAACCATTTTTTCATACCACCTCTCTTATCTGACGTCACACTCCGCTATCTCTACCTACTTGTCATTTTCCATTACTCGGCTGACGTATCCCACCCCACTCACCCATCACCTATCACATCCCATCCATGTGTTGTCCACTCACTGCCCTCCATGTCACCTTCATATACCCGTTACCCATTTATTACCCTCCACCTCATCCCTGAGATACTCGTTGGAAAAACAATGCAGACAACCATGACCGTTAGCCTGTTGAATCGTCATCCAATTTTCCAACGAACATCCGTACATCCTCATAATTCCGTTTTTCACCATTACCACACTATTCACGATCCAGACGCAACCATACCACACCGTTCTCCATTCTGCTAAATCGACATCCACCATTAACACCTAGTAAACACAGCTAACGATCCTTTGTTGCAGGTATCATTCGGTTCAATGGCGCCTAAATCCAAATCATCAGAGATCAAAGAAAATCCATTCCTCCCCCCTCCCGTCGAACTGGATCGGATACCTCTGGCTGAAAAAAATTACTTGATTGCAGAGCCAAAGTGCAAATTCAACTTCTTCGAATTGCACTTCTGGATCATAGATACCTTCCTTGACCAGAGCAACGAGATTGGAATCTGGGAGTCCAATCTCCCACTGTATCTTTTTCCCCAAATTTACCATTTCCCCGAGTTCTCCCTCAACTTCCAGGCGCACTATCTTCCTAATCAAAGAGCCACTGTTTCATCATCTGGAGAGACCCTTTTCACCATTACACCTGAAACCATTGATCAGATGATGCAAGTACCCAGAGCCAAATCCATTTCCCCTTTTACCATTGAAGTTCTAATCAAAATATACCAAAATTTGTCTTTTCCCCAGAGAGCACAAATATTTGAGATTTTCCTCCATGAGAGTGCCCAATTACCCAAGAAAAATCCCCCTATCATTCCTCCATTTTCTCACTAAAAGGTAACCAAGTCATTTCCTCCATGTGTTGTCTTCTCATATATTATTCAGATGAATGGGTGGACGAACCCATCCTAGTTTTATTGTCTATTTTCTCCACCAAAGAGAAGGCCACCACCCAGTTCAATTTTAGCCAGTTTCTAGCCGACAACATTCACGATAAACTCTTCAGTTTTCCTACATAAGGCATGTTCAGGTATTCATCAATACTGGCATACATGTTCATATTTTTCAAATCAGACAAGTTTCCTTTATTCCTACAGAAGCTCGACCAAGACGGTAATCCACAGTCGGTCACATCTTGGATGTCATTACTGAGAAATAAATCATCTGAGATCATTTTTAAGCAATTCATCTACCAGTTTTACTACCTAGTGGTAAGAATGCTAAGTGGACAAAAATATCTCAGAATAAATGAAGAGATTCAAAGGATCTCACACCTATCAAACCTTTCTAAAACATGGGATTGGTACCTGTACCAGGATCACACAGAGATTAGATTTTACGGATGTGAGCTACCCCCTACAAGTTGCCCAAATACTTACCTTTCAAGATATTCACTTTGAAATATATTAGGCAGATGATTAATTTAGACGACATTCACTGCGTGTCTTTTAAGAAAAAAACAACTCAGGATCAGAGGTCAGATTGGATCTTTCATCTGCAACAACAGAGCTGCAGAGGAAGAAGCCAACAAGCTATTGAAAGAAATGAAGTTCATCCTCATTTTCTCTTGGCACTATGATCCATGTGGGATTATTGCAGAAACCAGATTAAGGAATAAAATCTCCCCATATGCTCATGTTCCTAAACTAGAAATTGAAAAGTTCATGAACCAGGCAGAGTGGGAGGATAACACTCTGTTAGACACAGAACAACAGTCTCCACCTACCAATATTTCAAAGAACACTTCTCCTCAGATACCAGTAGAGAAGAGGCCCAAAAAATAAGTATCTCCCTCAGTCACTGAAGTCTCAACAGAAGATTTCTAGGTTTATAGAAAGAGGCCCAACACCAGTCATACACCTGACAGATCTAGAGAAGAAGAGACTCAATCCACTACATTAATCGAAGGGAAACATTCACTATTTTCATCAGGAAGCCAACCAATAATGTCCACTTACTCGTCGAAGAAGCAGATTGATACAACATTGACAACCAAATATTCACAGGAGCCTGTAGGACTCAACCTTTTTGAGAAGTATAACTTAATCAAGAAGAAAAATTAGATGTTGACAAATAGTACCTATGCTCAATTATGGAAGAAGACATTTACATCCCAACACAGGTTTCTCTCTGCTTTTGATACAAAGAAGGGGATAATGCACATGGCATACTTGCAGGCACATGTGCCTCAACCCAAAACAATTTCTGATTATAAAAGGTCAACGTTTGAGTTTGATGTTGCAGAAGTGCACCCAGTTGATCAGATGGATCTACACAGACAGACTGGAGAAATTATTTTCTCCACCCTGGCCAACACCTCCATGATTACCGCAAAGTTGCAGGTTTCCTTAAACAACATCCAGACTCAGTTGAAGCTGGATAATGTCTCTTCTATGGAAAAGGATAATAAGATAAAATATCTGGAAGAACTAGTACTCAAAATCGGATATGATCCTTCCAATGTCAAAGTAACAGAAGAGCTCATCAAAAAGAAGAATGTGTACATAGTCTCCTTGAGGAAACAATTGAAAATTTCTGCTATAGAAGACCCACAGGCTAAAGAAATGGCTGAGACTGAAGGCCATAAAGAGGAAATGTTGAAGTTGATCATGGAGCATAATGCTCAGATCAAGGAGATGGAAGCTGGGCTAGAGAAGCTAATCAAAGAAAAAGAGCAGAGTGTGCCAATGGTAGTCATTCCACTTAATGCAATCCCTATCACAAGGGTCAGTGCAACTACAACAACTTCAGTAACAACCACAGAGGCATCAGAAAAGTTGGAAAAATCCATGGAAGACATGTCTTTGCAAGGACATGAAATCAAAAGATTACAGGATGAGATCAATAACCTCCAGAAACTGAAGTCCACTTTCCACTCTAGTTACAATATAGAGTTGCATACAACACAGAGACTCAAGCAATAATTGCAGAAGATACATAAGGAAACAGTCATGGCCAAAACACTTTCAAAGGCCAAAGAAAATATTTGGATGGACATCTACAAATCCATGACAGAAATTTGGCCCCTTATACAGGTTATGTTTGAGGAACATGAACTAATACAAAGAATCAAACAAGCCATTGATAAGATTAGAGGAGAACTAGGAGAAATGCCTACCGAGGCAAACAAAATCATCAGATTCTTGAATTCCAAAACAAGAGAGGAGCTAGAGACCTTGGAGATTGAGGATAGAACAGAAACTATCCTTGAGGTCAAGAAAGTTTTGACCAAGAGAGGATTAATGCTGCAACTGGAGGAAAGGTCCCAAGCAATGGACATTGGAGTTCAATGGTCAACAAAATGGATTTACTACATAAGAAGGGGCTAATAGGGTTACTTGTGATGTTATTTCTCTTTGTTTAATGTTCCTATTACTTCATTATCATTTTGTTTTCTATCTTTGATCATTTAAAAGAATTTTAAGTGTAGAATTTATCTCGAATACTTTGTTTCTAGATTTTAAAGATCTGAATGTTTTTCTTATGATATTGTGATAAATAAATTCTTGAATGCTTCTTTATTGTGATTAACTGTCTCACCTGTTTCTTCTTTTCATCACTTTAATTCCAAAATATCCAACATTTACATTACCTTGCCCTGCGAAAAAACCTTATAAAATCTGTTTTCTGATCTCAAACCTTAACACAGACCCCATATCCCAATGGATGCGTAAGCCATATTTCAGCCATCTTCATTAAAACAAAACAACACACTCTATTCTTTTAAACTAGCCTAATATCTAAACTCAAACATATCTAAATCATACAGAGAGATCCCTCTCTAAAACTGGCAGGGCTAGATCCCAGTTTCAAAGTGGTTGGATAAGTTACCTATGCTAAATTTCTTCTACCTCCTGACAACCTTTGGGAATTTACAGAGCATTAACAGAAGGGAGAGAGAGTAATCAGAGGCTTATAAACACAAAGAAAAATCAAAGGCATGTAGAGAGGGGGAGAAACCCCAAGGAGAGTTCAGTGAGGGGGAGCAGCCCCAAAGGAGGATACCCTTTTCCATTGATGTCAAAGGGGGAGATATAGAAACAATGGTGAGGAGTATACGCATGAATGTTATCATGACTAAGTGTTGCCATCAATGCCAAAGGGGGATACTGTCAGACAATTGGCTTAGGTTGATAGAGATTTGGTATGGATTGTTGGTTTTCATTGATGTCAACCATTGGAGAGTGATATTGTAGATTGATGTCAACCCTTAGTGATTGATGTCAAACCTTGGATAAAGTCCGGTAGCACAAAAGTTTGGGTAATGGACCCAAGGTTGTTTCATGTATAATGGTATGAGTTTTAATAAATTTGAAGGTAATACTATTCTAGATGGATAGTACAGTCATTCCATTTCCAATGGTATGTGGAATGTCACATAACTTCTCACAGTTAGAGAGTTATGGCCATCAGAAGTTGGAAAACCCAAGTTTGGGTAATGGAACCAAGTTTGTTTGATGGATAATGGTATGAGTTTTGATATATCTGAATACAATACTATTCTATATGGACAGTACACGTCATGCCATTTCCAGTGGTATGTGGAATGTCACATAACTCATCATGGTTAGAGAGTTATGGACATGTGAAGTTGGAAAACCCTCATGAGTCATCTAGAAGCCCCAAAAGGTCAAAGTAGTCAAAGTGGTTTAAGAGATTTTTATAAGGTAAATAATAAAGGGAAGTGATGAGTGTACTATAATTCAAAGTGAATACAAAATAAATTATTTAAATAATAAATTTAATGGAGAAATTACTAAGTTGACAAGTGGTTAGAAGTGGGTTAGCCCTAAAATAAGGAAAGTGGTTTAAGATGGTTAGAAGGTAACCCATGAGGTAAAGTGATGTGATGAGTGTACTATAAGTCAAAGTGGATACAAAATAAATTATTTAAATAATAAATTTAATGAATAAGTTACTAATTGGAGAAGTGGTTAGAAGTTGGTTAACCCTAAAATAAGGAAAGTGGGTTAAGATGGTTAAAAGGTTACCCCTTGAGGAAGCTACATGAAAGTATAAATAAGAGGCAAGGCTCTCTCATTTTAGATCACACTTGAGCATATTGAATATATGCAAGTGACTGAGGTAAACAAAGGATATCTAAGCCGAATTTCAGAGAGAAGGTGAAGTAAAAAAGGCCGAAATTCAAGGGAGGATAAATTCTTTTGATAATGATTTCTAAGGTATGTTATTTACAGGTCATCTCACCATTTTCACAATAATTTTTTTTCTAGAATGATTCAGACCGTGAAATTTATAGGACATTGAGAAAACATATCCAAGTAGTTGTGGTACTAATTTCAACTTGTGGGTCGTTGTAGTTTTGGAGTTACACTCCATGGAAAATAGGGTTTGTGGCTAGTCCTGAAACTAGTCTAAAACATGTGTTTCAGGTAAAAACGTCATAACTTCTTCATAACAGATCCAAATTAAGTAAGAAAAAATGTGTTGGTTAGATTACATTCTCTAGTATTCTTTGTAATATTTTCAGATCCATAAAACAAATATTCCATGAGGGACACACTCTACAAGTTCACTCTCTAGAATAAGCCAAAATTCAACAAGGTATGCCATTTTTGGTATAACTCCTTTTCTGAGAGGTTTCAAGTAGTGGCACCTGGAGAATTGCATAAAACACACTAAATAACATTGTGTACTATTTTCAGATATTTATTCATTACAGGTACATAGTTTTGATTATTTCAAGTTAGGGTTGTTGACTAATCCAAAACTAGTCATGTGAGACTAAAGAAAAGTTTGATGAAAATGCTAGTCTCTT
>JZKD02S1935306.1:471924-499105 GCA_000966675.3 Picea glauca | reverse complement strand
TACTCACTAGCCACCAATACACACAACAAAACCTCATCCTTTAGAAATTATTTAATCAATATTAAATCAAATTTCAACCTCCAATCTGGTTCCCCTGATATCGATACCATCGGGCCTATCGGGTCATTGGCCAACCGGGCCACTGGGATATCAACCCATAGGTATTTAACACTACAATGATCATTCGATCTAGTATACCAGGTCATCGAGTCACCGGCCCACTAGACCCCTAAACTTCAAACAAATGTCTTCAATTGTTTGCCTCCAACTGGTATATTGATCCATTGACCAATTGACCCAACGGGTTCACTGGGGCACCGGACCACTGGGCCTCCATAAAATTTAACACTACACTTACATATATTTCTTCGTTCTAGTATGGAGCCTTGTCTACGCTCTTTGTTCCGACCACCAGGTAATCGGCTCACTGGGTCCATCGAGCCCCTGGAAATTCAACCCAACAATGCTCCTCCAATATTCTAGTATCTGATATGACGTAGTAGATGACATAGTCTCCACGTTTATTAGATGGCATGGAATTGATGTGACTATTGACGTCATCATGTCATTTGGCCATGTTCGTACATTATGTTGACTCAACACAATTACATGGCCTGACACATGGTACTGCATGTGGGATGTTGATGTCATCACGTCCTTTGGCCTTGTTCAGAACTTTGAGCTAAAACTTTGAATATCCAAGACACTTGGCCCAATATCCTCATGATGTGTGGCTAACCGCAACACTACACATGGCTTTTGTCGTGGAAATTATGTGGCATTGACCACCAACCCATCGGGCATCAGGCACTCGGGACTTCAACATTCGCTTTCACTTTGATCCATTATACTAGACTATTGACCCACTAGGCCATCGGGTCCACCACCTGGCATCATCATGCTCCGTTGTTGCTTCATCTTTTTGTCACATTTTTGGAGGGTCATATAGTGGTTTTGAAAACCATTCGAGGGGGGGGGGGGGAGAAATTGACATGTCGTTGCCACATGGCTCTGCCAAAAACCATGGTATATCATTTCGAGGCCCCCCTTCCCTTTATTAAACACCATGCCTATGGGGGGCACATAATTATATATAGATCGTTGGTTTATTATAATCGCACCCAATCTTGTTGAAACCATGTAACAATGTCTTTTCAATATAAACCTTTTGAATTTGATTTTCCCTATGCATGTCGGATAAGTCGATCATGTGACTCGGGCCTTTAACAATGTTTCTAAATTATTTCTCCTTCGACTTCCTCAGATCTTGCTCCTCCATTTCTTTTTAACAGGGTCATATCATCCATCTTCCATTCTCCATTTCTCTTCAAACTTGTGCATCCTGAATCTATTCTAGTTGACTATTCTCGCATAATTATCTTTCCTTTGTATCTGCTGGTATGTAGATCTTTGTACAAGATTCTTGCAACTCATAAGCCCTCCAACTTTTATTCTTCCTCTGTCTAGTTCAATTCATAAAATGGATGCTTCCTTGATCTGATCTTTGGCTTTAGCAGTGTCCCCCTGTATTTGACATCAATGACAACACTATTTTCAACACCTTATATAACACTCTTATATATCATAAGAGCATTGGAGCTTCTAAGAAGAGGGTACACCATTGGGGCATGATTGTTTTCAAAAATTATTTAAGGCCTAGGCTATAATATTGGCCCTACTTAATAGTTGATCAAAAACACTACAAATATAGTCTCTCAAGATAATGATACTACAAATATAGTCTCTCAAGATAATGATTAAATTATGCACTTGGATTTATTTTTTTAAAAATTATATTTTTTATATGAAACATCATAGCAATGCATAAATTAATTTTCTAAAATTTGAATCATATCAACATAACAAACCTATTGAAAAAGTTATTTTTTATTAATCTAAATAAATAACAAATGAAGAATACAAATAATAAATAATTGAGGAATACTCCACAATTTGACTTTAGTTTCCAAGCTCCACTCCACTTTCCCAAACAATTGTTTAATCAATACCTCCCTTCCAACCCAAGGATTCTCTACAAGACGTTGGTCCTTCGAGCCTATGATCTCAGTGAAGTATGGGTTAGGTATAGGATTCTCTTCTCAAACTCTTAACTCTATTAACTCTTAGGAACTATCACTGACTTTGTTAATTATGCAAGTTTTTCTAAGGTAAGTTCTAAGATTGAGAAGTCGGTGACATATGATGAAAAGGATAATAACATTGGTGTGCTCATGAGTGTGGATCATGAAACACTATGCTTCTCAATGCATTCTTCAACAACAAATATGTGTGTAGTCATTTTAGAGGCAATTTATTACTATGGATCATTGTTTCCCAAATTCCCTTCATTATAAGTCTCATGAGTGCCCTCTAAGACCAAATAACTGCCTAAAATAATGTAGTTTTGGGAAATAATATGAATGAAGAGTAGGCAAAAGGCTAAAACTATGGTTGAATCGAGCAATAATATAATAGAGTATGATATTTTCCCTAGAGGAGGCAAAACTATGGTTGAATCAAGAAATACTATAACAAATTATGATATTTTCCATTTTCATAGAATATGTATGGGGAAGGAAGGTTGTGTAATTGTTGGAGGGATTAGGTGTACCATGAATACTAAGGCACCACTTGAAATACATAGTCATTGCCAATTCCACAAATTGTGTTGCACTTTGGGAGTTGAAAATAAATGAAAATTGTTCTCACTGTATGTTTAATTATTTAAGCCCTCTTTGCCCATGGATCTACAAAAAATTATATTTCATAATCATTTCTACGTATTTTACAATATTCCCAAAAGTATCCCTCTTCTTAAGAGAATGGTCATGTTATTCAACTCAATCCCAAAAGCCTTCCTCCTAGCATTTTTCCTTACAAATATCCTTATACCTAGAAGAGTGAGATTGAATGCATGGTCCAAGAAATGACGCAACTTGGCTTCATTTGAAAAAGATAAAATTCTTCCTCTTTGCTAGAGTGATGGTTCATGAAACGGATTCATCGTGGCATATGTGTCTAGATTATCGATAACTCAACTAGCACAACACTAAAGATAAGTTTTATATTCTTGTCATTAATGAATTGATATATGAATTTCATGCAATTTTTTTCTTTAATAAATTGATTCTTCATTAATGATATAATTATATTAGAATGAGGTAATAATATATTCCTGCAACAACTTAAAACACATTAAGGTTATTACAAGTTTAAGGTGACATAGTTTGGCCTTACTAATGCACCGTTCACATTTCAAAACTTGATGAATTCTATTTTAAATCCCTTCCTCCAAAATTAGTGTTGGTATGTTTTAAAGATATATTAATTTACAATCATTGGGAAGAGAATATACAACATGTTGACATGTCCTTGCAAGAGTGGGAGGAACAACAACTCTATGTCAAGCATTCCAAGTGTGCCTTTAGGGTTCAAAAAGTCGAGTATTTGATCATATTGTATCTCATGAGTTCATAATCATTTCTAGGTATTTTACAATATTCCCAAAAGTATCCCTCTTATTAAGAGAATGGTCATGCTATTCAACTCAATCCCAAAAGCC
The DNA here is from genome assembly GCA_000966675.3 of Picea glauca. Taxonomy (NCBI): domain Eukaryota; kingdom Viridiplantae; phylum Streptophyta; class Pinopsida; order Pinales; family Pinaceae; genus Picea; species Picea glauca. The sequence continues at coordinate 495,543 of JZKD02S1935306.1, read as the reverse complement.
TTCCTCCTAGCATTTTTCCTTACAAATATCCTTATACCTAGAAGAGTGAGATTGAATGCATGGTCCAAGAAATGACTCAACTTGGCTTCATTTGAAAAAGATAAAATTCTTCCTCTTTGCTAGAGTGATGGTTCACGAAACGGATTCATCATGGAATATGTGTCTAGATTATCGATAACTCAAGTAGCACAACACTAAAGATAAGTTTTATATTCTTGTCATTAATGAATTGATATATGAATTTCATGCAACTTTTTTCCTTAATAAATTGAATCTTCATTAATGATATAATTAGATTATAATGAGGTAATAATATGTTCCCACAACTTAAAACACATTAAGGTTATTACAAGTTTCAGGTGACATATTTTGGCCTTACTAGTGCACCGTTCACATTTCAAAACTTGATGAATTCTATTTTAAATCCCTTCCTCCAAAATTAGTGTTGGTATGTTTTAATGATATATTAATTTACAATCCTTGGGAAGATAATATACAACATGTTGGTAGGTCCTTGCAAGAGTGGGAGGAACAACAACTCTATGTCAAGCATTCCAAGTGTGCCTTTAGGTTTCAAAAAGTCGAGTATTTGATCATATTGTATCTCATGAGGGAATTAAGGTGGACCCTAACAAAATTAAGTCCATGGTGAGGATAATTCTCAAAATCTTAAAGTGTCTCATGGGATTCTTAGGGTTGGCATGCTATTAGAAACTTTTGTCAATAATTATGGTCAATAATAGCACCTCTAACAAAATTACTAAAAAAGGATGTATTTTCTTGGACTCAAGAAGCAACTCAAGGCTTTGAGAAACTTGCAAAGGTTATGTGTAGCACTTTGAGGTTGGGCACATTTGAATTCAAAGAAACCTTCTATTATAGAGTGTGATTCCTTGCGGCGTGACATTGATGCAGTTTTAATGTAAGTATGAAATCCCTTTTCCTTCAAAAGCCACCAACTTAGAGGAAATAACTTATTCAAACTCATTTATGATAAGGAAATGTTTTCCATACAACGTGCAATTAAGGAATGGTTCCCTTTCCTAATCGGTAGTCACTTCAAGGTAAATAAATATAATGATAGTCTAAAACTTCTTGGAACAACTATTGTCTTCAAAGGAGCAACAAAAGTGGGTCACCAAGGTTTTGGCTTACAACTTTGAAATTATCTACCAAAAAGGGAAAGCAAATGTGGTGGCTAATGTGCTTTCAAGGAAGGACGAGGGAATTGGGACTTACATTATTCTACTACATTCTACAAAATGATCGGGTGAAAGAAGTAAGGAATGAATGGCAACATGACTAGACTACATCGAATATTATTCAACACCTACAACATGACCCTACTACATTGTATTTTGTGTGGAAAAATGATTGACTTTAGTATAAGGATAGCCTATATTTATGTAAGGAATCCCAACATAAGCATGAAGTCCTTTTTGAAAGGCATATTCATCTAATAGGTGGAGACTCATGATTTCTAAAAACTTATTACATAATTAAGAATGACTTTTCTAGGAGGGTCTTAAAATTGATGTTCAAAAGAAATTTTATGGAAGAGCATTTGGTTTTCCAATAGAAAACACGAGAGATGATCAAGACCCCATGTCTTCTACCAAGTCACTTTTGGGAAGAGGTATCGATGGATTTTGTCACGGGCCTACTAAACACTAAAGGAAATAATGTCATCATGGTTGTGGTGGATCAACTCATGGAGTATGCCCATTTTTCTCACTGTCACATTATTTTAAGGTAAGTACAATAGCCATAGCATTCATATAAATAGTTGAGAAGCTACATCACAATTCCAAGTTTATATTAAGTGATAGAGATATGATTTTCACTATTAATTTTTGGAATGACTTATTTCCTTGTTTAGGTACTCAATTAGCTCACAAGTACTCTTATCATCCCCAATCTGATGGTAAAAATGATATTGTGAATATGTCTAGAATGTTATATTTGTGTCTTCGCATCCGAAAAACAGTGACATCGGTTCAAGTGGTTACCTTTAGCAAGATGGTGGTAAAACACTTCATTACATACTTCATCCAAGATGTCACGATTTATGGGGCTCTATGGGTATCATCCTTCATCCATCACATCACCTTTGAAAGGTAAACTTAATTTTCTAGTGTTGACGATCACTTCTAGAACCAACAAGGGATTCTCCAACTATTGAGGGACAACTTGGCTATAGCACAAAACAAGGTGAAAAAACAAAAAGATCAACATTGTAGTGAAATACATTTTGAGGTGTGTAATTGGGTATTCTATGGGCTACAACCATACAAATAGATGTTTCTCGAGAAACAAAAGGAAATTAAAATTGCACCCAAGTGTTATGGCCCCTATAAGGTGTTGCAAATGAATGCTAATATGGATTATAGAATGGAGTAACCTCTTCTTCATGTGTTCATCTGGTCTTCCATGTTTCATATTTAAAGAAGATAATTGGTGATAATATTGTAGTTAATATTATTCTATCGAAGCTCAATGAACATAGAAAAATTATACTAGAACATGAAATAGTCATTGAAACACAAATCAAACAACTAAGGGCTAGAACAATTACTAAATACCTCATCGAGTGGAAGTACATGTAAACAAAAGATCAAACTTGGGAAGATGATTTCTTCATACATAAGAATTCGCAGTTGATCAGTGTTGAGCGCAATGTGTGTTTGAATGGGAGGGGCATGTTAAGGCCCTAGTTCTAGCCCTCATTAATTATCATTATATGAATTATGCATAGTTAGGATTATTATTATAAGATGTCTTCTAACTCTCTTAATCTCCTATATATACATCATGGAGACTCTTTTCAATACTCATATTGTGTTGTTTATTTGAATATATCTTAATATGAGGTTACCCCATTGAAGATGATTCTTCTTAATTCATTGTTTCACTTTATTTAGGCATGACATTACTAGAATGGGTGTTTCTTATGCTTAATTAATACTTATTTGTTTCAAAACATGACACATATCACATGACTATGCTATTTTGAACTTTCCATTGGAATTCTTGATGTAATGTAATTGCAGTGCAATTTCCATTGTTTTATGGCATTCTTCTAATTATACCGGTATCTTAAATTAATAACAAGCAATTATTTTCAAATCCTTGAGTACTTTTCTATGTGACTAGGATCACATGAATTGTCACTTAGATTGTCCATTGGATTCCTTGTGGTAGTGGTATTGGCATCCTCTTGTCATTTTTTTCATCTATGCATATTGATAGGYTACACGCATAAGAGTTATCATTGGAATCGAAAACTACATTCATATTTGAKAGTCGAAATGCACAATGATGGGAATTTTGACCATCAAATTCTTAGGCCATTAACATTTAGAATTGATATTAATGATGTTTGAATTAATTGTGTGACAAATAGAAATATGGAGGTTRTGGCATTTTAGCATCTAATAAATTATAATACTTTTATGAATTTCCAGTTAATTGTCACACGCTATTATTTAAGTATTATTTCATAATTTTCATTTAAAAATCCTTTCAATCRGTAAATGAAGCCAAGGCCACATTAACGTTTACAATAATGGTTGCATAAATGGACTTGAAACCATCACAATGATMAACAAAACACATCTTAACTATACAAGTGAAGACATGATCAATGATGATTATCGCTATGGAAAATGTTAAGCACCATGTAGTAAATGAAAGTTTGCATGGTACTTAGCATTATACTCTGCACTTTGTCTAGTGAAGCTATGATTCTTGACATGTAACCTAAATCTTGGAGATATTCTCTCTCTCTCTCTCTCTCTCTCTCTCTCACACACACACACACACACACACACACACACGTGTGCATATATTTGTGTGTGTGCAATGTCTTGCTTGAGTCATATTTTGGATCTTAGATTAGAAATACTACATATTGGTGGTCACTACCATGGTTTAGTTGTGGGATAGTATTGCTTAAAGAGTTGGATGAACTTCTTCAACAAGCATAAAAAAAATTGGTGCAATGGTGTATCCTATTGATATCTAACATCATTTATCATTATGAAAGCAACATCAAGAACATTGATTTGATTCCAAACATCAATAAAATCTCAAATTGTCTCCTTTGGTTGCATTGGCCAAAGTTTTAGAGCTCCCAAAGGGACAAAATAATAGGCTCAAAGAGGAACTTGGGAACATTAAGGAAAAGATAGAAGCATTGGCTTCTTCAAGCAGATCTGCAAGAACTTCCCAAGGCAATCCTACAATGGTTGGCTCTACAAAGTCGACGAAGTTGATCAACAAAAGTCCCCTTATAGTGGGATAAGACAAAATCCTTAACAAGTCTTGAAAATTTGGTGATAGATGCTAACAACATTGGTGTGCACTTGACAATAAGGATGTTGATATGTAATTGTGCTTTATATGCATAGCTATAGTAAGCGTAGAAGACGAATTGATTGTCGTTTGATTGAACCAATTATGAGAGACTTTGATGGACAAATAGTATGACTTAGGTTTCTCAATGCCTTGCATGATTTGGCAACATGAATTGGACAAGAATAAGAAAATTTGTATTATTGTGTGGATAAGGGTTTATTAACTTGGAATGAAAATGACTATTCTAGACACACTCAGATATTATTAGGCTTTAACAAATTGTGTTATTTTTCGCTATTCACATCATGTCCACATTGTTCATCAATATAAACCCACTTTTAATAGAAATTTCAAGAAGAGTGATTAGGGGTATGATCTCTCTTAAGTCCTTAATTTTGAGTCGGATGTTAGTGCAATCATTTCGAAACATAGTGAAATGTTTGGAACAACTAATATACTTGAGTTTGGCAAACCTTCCCCTCTTAAGGCCTTAATTTTGAGTGAGATGTTAGTGCAATCATTTCCAAACATAGTGGAATGTTTGGAACAACTAATATACTTGAGTTTGACAAACCTTCCCATGAATAGACTTCATGCATCTCATACCAATCTTGTAAACCTTAATATCCTCAATCTTAATTAGTCTAACATCACATAATTACAATATAAAATTCATAAGTTAAAAATCATAATTACAATATAAAATTCATAAGTTAAGATTTTTAAGGAAATAGAATCTAAGGGATGTATTAAGAATGTGTAATATCATCTCAAAGATGACATTTTTGCAATGGTTAGAGACATATTCTACGTTAGATCGAAGATGGTTGGAGACCTATGGTTGCATATCTCTTTGGAATAAATAGATGGAAAAAAAAACCACCTGCCATTAACAAATTGACCAATCTAATGCAATTCAAAAAATTTAAATAAAAAAATTTGGCAATTGTGATGCGCATTCAAGGATAACCCAAACTAATTATCATATTTTCTCATGCAATCAACACTTAAATTAATTCAATTCGAAATCTCAAAGATTTGGGATATCATATTAACAATTAAATCTTTAGATTAGATTTAAAATTAATCAAGTAAATTTGATACTTGTGAATATGTAATAGCATATGCATCTAGTTAAATGCTCCAGATGGCTTTTATTATTGTCTCCGTTGTAGTCTAGTTGGTTAGGATACTCGGCTCTCACCCGAGAGACCCGGGTTCAAGTCCCGGCAACGGAATTTTGTTTGAAGTGATTTTTCTTTTGGATTTTGCAGAGTACAATGCGGAAATCGTGCATTAACAAAACAACGAATGAAGGGATGTGCGTCGGTTGCGGGGAAGGCAAAATCTATTTTAAAATGATTTGCCTCTGTTTTTCTCAGAGTACAACGATCAAATCGTGGCTCAACAAAAGGAAAAGTTTCCCCTCTCGGGAGTCGAACCCGGGTCTATTGCTTGGAAGCCAATTAGGCTAACCGTTTTGGTACAAGAAAGCGCGGAATCATGCGTCTGCCGGGAGTCGAACCCGGGTCTATTGCTTGGAAGGCAATTATCCTAACCGTTGGACTACAAACGCGCTGTATTATGAATTTCTCGGAAGTCGAATCCGTGTCTAATGCTTGGAAGATAATTATCCTAAATCATTAGGATATTTGATTTTCTTGTACGTTTCTATTCTCTTTTGTTTTTTAATGCACTAGCTCAAGAGCAATTCCAAACGGGATTACCTCAAGAATTTGCACAGTTAGTAACTTAGTCGGAGGACTTTGGAATTTTATGAAATGAGAGGTTTGTTTTGATATCATGGTAATGTTAAATTCAAAGATATTTTAACAATGTAATGTAATGTATATCTGTATACATGAATAAATTTGTTTCTCTTGTTTTTATTAATGTTACATTTTTCTTTTCAAGAAATATATTTAGGGGAAATTTTTCATGCATTTATTATCACTTCAAGGATAGTATTGAAGGTAAATCTTAGATTCTTCAACACATAAGGTCAAATCAACAATAAGGTTCAAAGTTGTTAAAATAATATACTTTTAATGAATTCAACATATCACTTACAAAATAGAACGTGAATAAAGAAGATAACACTTCATCCCACAACCACTAAAACTAAAATTAATTAATATGTCAAATTTATTTTCATAGATATGGAGTTTATATTACTCTTATAAACATAAATGTCAAACTTTATTCAATTTCTTCTTTAACCTGGGCTTCTATTCTAATTTACCATACCCACTATCTTTATTAAAATTTTTCATGTTGGATTATGTTGCCTTAATATTATTTATTTATTTTGGTATTGAATGCTTAGTACTTTTGCATCTAAAAACTTATTTTTGGCCAAAGCTCCTAAAAAGTTACCATGGGTTGAAAATTTGAAAGCACCGTCAATTGTGATTTTGTTTTATACTTTTTTGATAGGTGATTTCGATTTTACATGGAGTTTCGAGGTGGGTCTGAAAACATCTAAGGACAAATTATTTGAATTTTAGAGAATTAGTTTGATTTTTTTCAAAGCTTTAGTGAATACGAGGTAGGAAACAACATTAAGTAAATTGTAGATACTTCAACCCTATGTCAACCTCACCAACGAACCAATCTTATGATATTTTTATTTATAGAAATTCTTAAGACGGTTTGTGGATGTTTAGATTTCATCAAAGGTGCTTCTGATGTTAGATTTGAAATGGAGCACCAAGGTGAGTTTGAAGGTAGATTTAGATCTTATCAAATTATAGAGTTTTAAATAATTGTTATTGAAATTCAAAACCAAGTTTAAGGTGAGTGTGTTTGAAGACAATTTGGTTTTTGTTATGTAACTCAAAGAAATTTTTATTCGGATTTGAAATTCTTTATTTTATTTCAAAAGATTGTTTATGTGAGTATTATCCATGTGGGTTTACGAACATCTTTGTTTTGTTTAGGGAAGTTTGTTAAGTAGGATTTAGGGTATTATGAAACAAATTTAGCTTTGGAAATATCGGGTTTTGTATATGTTCTTGCTTGCAAAGTGTTTAATGCTGGGATTGATGCTTCAATATTTTCTTAAACCATATAGGTTGCATTACATTTAATAATTATCTTGATGCCTCGAGATCCATCAAGTTCATGTGAGGGTACTTATAGTGTCATGTACACTAGATTCACAATGTTTTACTATTTTAGGGTGTTCAATTCATGGTGGCAATAGAAGCAAATTTGAATACCTAAAAATATCTTCAGTTATTTGGTTGTTATATTTTATTCTGAGGTTTCTTGAAGTTGTTTGGGCATGTTTGGAAGTTTGATATGTGGGTTTTTAAGCATTGTGAATTAGACCTAGCATTGCAAAGTGTTTATTGTATTGTTTTATTATATTCAAGTTGTGGGTTGTCCTAAATTTGATTGCATATTTATTCTCTTCTCTTGCAATTTGATAACTTATATGGATGTAGACACTCTCTCCCAGATGATTTGATGAGAGTTGTAGAAGTCATGATTGCTAGTAAAGTTGTTGTGGTGTGTGGATATGGAGATGTTGGAGAGGTTTATGCTACAACCCTAAAGGTTGTTGGAACTAAGATCATTGTTATAGAAATTGATCTTATATATGCCTTGCAAGATCTTATGGGAACCATTGAGATCATACGAGGGTATTTATGATGTTTTGTACATTCGATTCACAACATTTTCCTATTTTAGGGTGTTGAATCATGGTGGCAACATAGCTTTATGATTAAATTTGAATACCTTAAAATATCTTCAGTTATTTGGTTAATATATATTATGACAACTTGGTTTTTAGAAATTTTGTGGACTTGTTTGGAAGTTTGTGGTGTGGGATTTGAAGCATTATGAATTAGATCTAGGGTTGGCAATCATCGAGATTGGTAGTAGGTATTTTGGGATTTTCCTCATCATAGATACCCATAAAATAAGTAAGAANAACAAAACACATCTTAACTATACAAGTGAAGACATGATCAATGATGATTATCGCTATGGAAAATGTTAAGCACCATGTAGTAAATGAAAGTTTGCATGGTACTTAGCATTATACTCTGCACTTTGTCTAGTGAAGCTATGATTCTTGACATGTAACCTAAATCTTGGAGATATTCTCTCTCTCTCTCTCTCTCTCTCTCTCTCACACACACACACACACACACACACACACACGTGTGCATATATTTGTGTGTGTGCAATGTCTTGCTTGAGTCATATTTTGGATCTTAGATTAGAAATACTACATATTGGTGGTCACTACCATGGTTTAGTTGTGGGATAGTATTGCTTAAAGAGTTGGATGAACTTCTTCAACAAGCATAAAAAAAATTGGTGCAATGGTGTATCCTATTGATATCTAACATCATTTATCATTATGAAAGCAACATCAAGAACATTGATTTGATTCCAAACATCAATAAAATCTCAAATTGTCTCCTTTGGTTGCATTGGCCAAAGTTTTAGAGCTCCCAAAGGGACAAAATAATAGGCTCAAAGAGGAACTTGGGAACATTAAGGAAAAGATAGAAGCATTGGCTTCTTCAAGCAGATCTGCAAGAACTTCCCAAGGCAATCCTACAATGGTTGGCTCTACAAAGTCGACGAAGTTGATCAACAAAAGTCCCCTTATAGTGGGATAAGACAAAATCCTTAACAAGTCTTGAAAATTTGGTGATAGATGCTAACAACATTGGTGTGCACTTGACAATAAGGATGTTGATATGTAATTGTGCTTTATATGCATAGCTATAGTAAGCGTAGAAGACGAATTGATTGTCGTTTGATTGAACCAATTATGAGAGACTTTGATGGACAAATAGTATGACTTAGGTTTCTCAATGCCTTGCATGATTTGGCAACATGAATTGGACAAGAATAAGAAAATTTGTATTATTGTGTGGATAAGGGTTTATTAACTTGGAATGAAAATGACTATTCTAGACACACTCAGATATTATTAGGCTTTAACAAATTGTGTTATTTTTCGCTATTCACATCATGTCCACATTGTTCATCAATATAAACCCACTTTTAATAGAAATTTCAAGAAGAGTGATTAGGGGTATGATCTCTCTTAAGTCCTTAATTTTGAGTCGGATGTTAGTGCAATCATTTCGAAACATAGTGAAATGTTTGGAACAACTAATATACTTGAGTTTGGCAAACCTTCCCCTCTTAAGGCCTTAATTTTGAGTGAGATGTTAGTGCAATCATTTCCAAACATAGTGGAATGTTTGGAACAACTAATATACTTGAGTTTGACAAACCTTCCCATGAATAGACTTCATGCATCTCATACCAATCTTGTAAACCTTAATATCCTCAATCTTAATTAGTCTAACATCACATAATTACAATATAAAATTCATAAGTTAAAAATCATAATTACAATATAAAATTCATAAGTTAAGATTTTTAAGGAAATAGAATCTAAGGGATGTATTAAGAATGTGTAATATCATCTCAAAGATGACATTTTTGCAATGGTTAGAGACATATTCTACGTTAGATCGAAGATGGTTGGAGACCTATGGTTGCATATCTCTTTGGAATAAATAGATGGAAAAAAAAACCACCTGCCATTAACAAATTGACCAATCTAATGCAATTCAAAAAATTTAAATAAAAAAATTTGGCAATTGTGATGCGCATTCAAGGATAACCCAAACTAATTATCATATTTTCTCATGCAATCAACACTTAAATTAATTCAATTCGAAATCTCAAAGATTTGGGATATCATATTAACAATTAAATCTTTAGATTAGATTTAAAATTAATCAAGTAAATTTGATACTTGTAAATATGTAATACCATATGCATCTAGTTTAATGCTCCAGATGGCTTTTATTATTGTCTCCGTTGTAGTCTAGTTGGTTAGGATACTCGGCTCTCACCCGAGAGACCCGGGTTCAAGTCCCGGCAACGGAATTTTTTGTTTGAAGCGATTTTCCTTTTGGATTTTGCAGAGTACAATGCGGAAATCGTGCATTAACAAAACAATGAATGAAGGGATGTGCGTCGGTTGCTGGGAAGGCAAAATCAATTTTTAAATGATTTGCCTCTGTTTTTCTCAGAGTACAACGATCAAATCGTGGCTCAACAAAAGGAAAAGTTTTCCCTCTCGGGAGTCGAACCCGGGTCTATTGAGTGGAAGCCAATTATACTAACCATTTGGGACCAGGAATGCCTGGGTATCATGCGTCTGCTGGGAGTCGAACCCGGGTCTATTGGTTGAAAGCCAATTAAGCTAAACGTTTTGGCACAAGAAAGCGCGGAATCATGCGTCTGCCGGGAGTCGAACCCGGGTCTATTGCTTGGAAGGCAATTATCCTAACCGTTGGACTACAAACGCGCTGTATTATGAATCTCTCGGAAGTCAAATGTGTGTCTAATGCTTGGAAGGTAATTATCCTAAATCATTAGGATATTTGATTTTCTTGTACGTTTCTATTCTCTTTTGTTTTTTAATGCACTAGCTCAAGAGCAATTCCAAACGGGATTACCTCAAGAATTTGCACAGTTAGTAACTTAGTCGGAGGACTTTGGAATTTTATGAAATGAGAGGTTTGTTTTGATATCATGGTAATGTTAAATTCAAAGATATTTTAACAATGTAATGTAATGTATATCTGTATACATGAATAAATTTGTTTCTCTTGTTTTTATTAATGTTACATTTTTCTTTTCAAGAAATATATTTAGGGGAAATTTTTCATGCATTTATTATCACTTCAAGGATAGTATTGAAGGTAAATCTTAGATTCTTCAACACATAAGGTCAAATCAACAATAAGGTTCAAAGTTGTTAAAATAATATACTTTTAATGAATTCAACATATCACTTACAAAATAGAACGTGAATAAAGAAGATAACACTTCATCCCACAACCACTAAAACTAAAATTAATTAATATGTCAAATTTATTTTCATAGATATGGAGTTTATATTACTCTTATAAACATAAATGTCAAACTTTATTCAATTTCTTCTTTAACCTGGGCTTCTATTCTAATTTACCATACCCACTATCTTTATTAAAATTTTTCATGTTGGATTATGTTGCCTTAATATTATTTATTTATTTTGGTATTGAATGCTTAGTACTTTTGCATCTAAAAACTTATTTTTGGCCAAAGCTCCTAAAAAGTTACCATGGGTTGAAAATTTGAAAGCACCGTCAATTGTGATTTTGTTTTATACTTTTTTGATAGGTGATTTCGATTTTACATGGAGTTTCGAGGTGGGTCTGAAAACATCTAAGGACAAATTATTTGAATTTTAGAGAATTAGTTTGATTTTTTTCAAAGCTTTAGTGAATACGAGGTAGGAAACAACATTAAGTAAATTGTAGATACTTCAACCCTATGTCAACCTCACCAACGAACCAATCTTATGATATTTTTATTTATAGAAATTCTTAAGACGGTTTGTGGATGTTTAGATTTCATCAAAGGTGCTTCTGATGTTAGATTTGAAATGGAGCACCAAGGTGAGTTTGAAGGTAGATTTAGATCTTATCAAATTATAGAGTTTTAAATAATTGTTATTGAAATTCAAAACCAAGTTTAAGGTGAGTGTGTTTGAAGACAATTTGGTTTTTGTTATGTAACTCAAAGAAATTTTTATTCGGATTTGAAATTCTTTATTTTATTTCAAAAGATTGTTTATGTGAGTATTATCCATGTGGGTTTACGAACATCTTTGTTTTGTTTAGGGAAGTTTGTTAAGTAGGATTTAGGGTATTATGAAACAAATTTAGCTTTGGAAATATCGGGTTTTGTATATGTTCTTGCTTGCAAAGTGTTTAATGCTGGGATTGATGCTTCAATATTTTCTTAAACCATATAGGTTGCATTACATTTAATAATTATCTTGATGCCTCGAGATCCATCAAGTTCATGTGAGGGTACTTATAGTGTCATGTACACTAGATTCACAATGTTTTACTATTTTAGGGTGTTCAATTCATGGTGGCAATAGAAGCAAATTTGAATACCTAAAAATATCTTCAGTTATTTGGTTGTTATATTTTATTCTGAGGTTTCTTGAAGTTGTTTGGGCATGTTTGGAAGTTTGATATGTGGGTTTTTAAGCATTGTGAATTAGACCTAGCATTGCAAAGTGTTTATTGTATTGTTTTATTATATTCAAGTTGTGGGTTGTCCTAAATTTGATTGCATATTTATTCTCTTCTCTTGCAATTTGATAACTTATATGGATGTAGACACTCTCTCCCAGATGATTTGATGAGAGTTGTAGAAGTCATGATTGCTAGTAAAGTTGTTGTGGTGTGTGGATATGGAGATGTTGGAGAGGTTTATGCTACAACCCTAAAGGTTGTTGGAACTAAGATCATTGTTATAGAAATTGATCTTATATATGCCTTGCAAGATCTTATGGGAACCATTGAGATCATACGAGGGTATTTATGATGTTTTGTACATTCGATTCACAACATTTTCCTATTTTAGGGTGTTGAATCATGGTGGCAACATAGCTTTATGATTAAATTTGAATACCTTAAAATATCTTCAGTTATTTGGTTAATATATATTATGACAACTTGGTTTTTAGAAATTTTGTGGACTTGTTTGGAAGTTTGTGGTGTGGGATTTGAAGCATTATGAATTAGATCTAGGGTTGGCAATCATCGAGATTGGTAGTAGGTATTTTGGGATTTTCCTCATCATAGATACCCATAAAATAAGTAAGAAGTTCATCCATGTAATTATTCAATGGATAATTTGTTTTGTCTTCACACAAAGTTATAAAAATCACATCCTACCATGGATGTGACATGTGCAAACCCACTCTCTAACCTTAGCCATTGTAGCTCAGCTTCTCCCCTCTACCCTTTTAGCCATGGATCAAGGGGGGGAGGCTTAGCTGGAAACCCTCCCTCATCCACTGAGGCACTAGCCTTTCAATCCCTTATTTCTTCCCAACAAAAATCTACTAGGAAGTTGAACTTGTCCAAGTTTGTGAAGAACATTGATGGTATCCCTATGGTGAAGTTATCACTGTCAATCCCCCCTATGAAGGTCATGGAACTTTTTGAGTGCACCTTGATCGGGAAGTTCACTAATTTATGGCCTTCTTCAAGAGCCATCGATCAGTGGATGTAGAAAAATTGGTGATGTTTTATCAAAGGAAAAGTTTATCATTATTTATGTGGAAAAGGAGTTGTTTTTTGAGTTCAAAGAAGACAAGGACCTTATTTTTAGGAATGGGAAATACCTCATGGGGCCAGAATGAATGCATTTGAATAAATGGACCCATGATTTTGATCCAAAAGTGGATGTTCCCTCGATAGTCTCAGTCTAGGTCAAATTTCCTTGTCTTCCTCTAAACTATTGGAATGATGAGTCTTTGGAGGCCATTGGAAATTCACCAGGGAAATATATCAACAAATTAGACCCAAAAAGAATATGTTCATGTGCTTGAATTTGTATGCAAGTGGATATGGAAGAAGGCATACTGGAGGCAATCAATCTCTTTGTGGAAGGTTGAAACCACCTACAAAAATTAGATTATGATGAGCTCTTGTTTAAGTGTAAAGTATGCCATGAATATGGTCACTTTGCAAAATTTTGTAAGCCACAAATACCTCCTCGGAAAAATGAAGAGTCATTGGATCAACAATGAACTATCAAGAATTTTTCTAGATCTAAATCCTTGTCTCTAAGTATTTCGTTGTTATATATCTATCGTCATGTCATTCTCAACATACTTTGGATCAGCGGTATCGGAACAATCTACATGTTGTTGCTTCTTTGTGCATGTCCCCGACGAGGTCAGGATACCGAGAGTTATGTCTCAAATTAGTTGAGCTTGGCGAAGAATGCTCTCATCAGTCCAAGCATCCTCCCATGAAAAAGGAAAAGAGAGATGACAAAGTAGGATATCTTATAAAACTATTGCTCAAGGAATCCCTTGCATGACAGAGGAAGAATATGATGGACAATTTCTCCCAGATCCTTCGACGGTTGACAAAAGAAATGAAGGAACCTTCAACTAGCATTCACTTCAGAGGTGTGATGCCATTTAAGGTACAAGTTAACTTTGATATTACTTTATTTGAAGGCCAAATAGATGCCAACGCTTTGGAAAAATGGTTAAGTCTACTAGAGAGTTATTGCTCTATTCAAAATTTTTCCAACAATCAATAAATCACTTTTGCACTCCTTAAGGCCCTTCCCCATGTCATAGATTGGTGGGAGACTTACTATGAGAAACATGCCAAAGAGGAGTCTGCAATATTGGGCCAGAACCCACCATATTTTTTTGATTCCCTCAAGGAGAAATACTACCATCTTTGAAACTATGATGACCAGTACATGAGATGAACAAATTTTCTTCAGGAGAGAGACTATACAATGTCGGAGTACACCAACATCTTTCATACCTTCCGCACAAAGCTGGGTATTAAATACTTTGAGTGCCACCTAGTTCTAAAGTATAGAAGTGACCTACATAGGTACATCCAAACAGATATGGAGTTCATGGACATCTCCTCACTGGGAGTTGCTTACCGATATGTTGTCAAAATCGAGCAAAAATTCAAGAAAAATAATAAGAGGGATTTCAATTCTGCAAAACCATCACAGTAGAATCCTAGTAAAGGTGGCCCTAACTCCCATGGAAAAGGACAGAGCAAGTATGGCCAGCCCCAAGACAACTAGTCCAAGCCACGGACAAAGAAGGGTAATGGGAAGTCAAAGGACATTGGGAAATGGTGTGAGTTCCACAAAATCCCTTGGTAAAATACCGATGAATGTTGCTCCAAGTAGTCATTTTTGGTTGAGACGAAAGCCTCAGGGTTAGATTTTAACTCAAACTATGATTCATAACCAGAAAATGGAAAATGGATCATTGATCCAGAACCTAGTGTCACCATTGCTACCACAAAAGTCCATCGAGAGGAACCAAAGGAGCCTGAAGAAGGGGACCACCTTTTCCACTCACAAATATGGGTGAAGGGAACCCCACTTCATTTCATTGTTGATGGAAGTGGCCAAAAGAACCTAATATCAACAGAGGTCATCAAGAGGTTGAACTTAACAACAACGCCACATCCCCAACCATACACCATCGGTTGACTTAGCCAAGGATGAGACATCCACATCAACCAGCAATGCCGCCTACACTACGACATCAAACCCTTCAAAGACGAGGTATTGTGTGATGTTTCCCCCCTTGAATTTTGTGATGTTTTGTTAGGATAACCATATATGTGGAAGCGTTGTGTTGTTTATGAATCTAGGCCATGTAGTGTCATTATTGCTTTGGGATCTCAAATCTATAAGGTATTGGAGGTAGTCTCAACTATTGTGATCTCTTTTATCTTCTTGAAGCAGTGCAGAAAGGTGGTCTCTCATATCAGGAGGTTTGCTCTCTTTATGGTTCAGTCGGAAGGTGAATGGAAGGTCACTACAACTGTTAAAACCTCTGTGCATAGTCTCCCTACAAAAGAACAGTAGGTGTACAAGATTGTAGAATAGCACAAAGACATATTTTCCTCGCCTACTAGGGTTCCTTTGCACTGTCAGGTAAAGAACTCAATTGATTTGAAACCCAATGCGCCTATGCCTAATGGACTTGTATACAAGTGTTCTATTATGGAGAATGAATAAATAAAATGTCAGATCCAAGAACTAATTTTGAAGGGCCACATCAGACCAAGCTCCTCACCTTGCGGTAGCCCAATTGTTCTGGTACAAAAGAAGGATGGGACAGGGTGACTTTGTATTGATTACAAGGCCTTGAACAATATCATAGTCAAGAACTAGTACGCAATCCCCCTGATTGATTATATTCTCGATCAGCTCAAGGGAGACAAATTTTTCAGAGAGATTGATCTAAAGTTAGGCTACCACCAGGTGTCAATTGAGAAAAATTATATATGGAAGACATGCTTCAAGTCTAAAGAAGATCTCTTTGCGTGGTTGGTCATGCCTCTCAAATTGACTAATGCCCCAACCACATTCATGAAAATGATGGATGATATATTGTGGCCATTCACAAACTTCTTTGTGGTCGTATATCTAGATGACATCCTCATCTTTAGAAAAATCTGGGAGGAATATTTGGAGCACATTCAGTCAGTCTTCGAACCATGCAACACCATAAGTTATTTTCCAATTTGGAGAATTTTTCCTTCGACATGTAGATAATCCAATATATGGGATACATCATGGATGAGAAGGGTGTGCATGTGGATCTATCCAAGATTCAAGTCATCCGTGATTGGTCATCCCCAAAGACACTGACCGAGCTCCACAGCTTATTGGGCCTCACCAACTTCTACCACAGGTTTATGTTGGGTTTCACTCATATCTCTTGGTCCCTAATCCAAGTGACAAAGGGTGGAGAGAAGGCCAAGTTTGTTTGGATCGTGTCCCAAAATAAAGAATTCAAGGATTTTAAATTCCTCCTCTGCTCAACGCTAGTCCTTATTTTTCCATACCTACAACAGTCATTTGAGATTGAGACAGATGCTTCAGAATATGCTATCAATGCATTTCTCATTCATCATGGGCATCTGGTGGCCTATCATGGTGAAACACTATCTGATGTTGTTCACAGATACCCTGCCTATGACAAAGAGATGTACTCCATTGTGCAAGCATGTCGACAATGGAATCATTACATGTTGGGGAAGGAAACGATCATCCACATTGATCATAGGCCTCTGCAATTCATGCAGACACAAGGAAAGTTAAAGAATGGTCACCATCACAAGTGGTTCACGTACCTGCAACAATTCCACTTGAACATCAAGTACAAGAAGGGTAGAACCAACCATGTCGCAGACTGCCTCAATCGACCCTCAGTTGTGGAACTAACCATAGTTTTTAACTCATCTAGGCATGAGACATCTAGGTGGCCACAATTATACAATAGTGACTCTAACTTTGCTACCACCTATCAGACATTGAGCGTAGGAAAACCAGATCCAGAATTTCATCTCCAAGATGGACCGCTATGCCATCTCTCTGTTCTTTCAAGCGAGCATGCAAAGATTATCTAGGAAGCTCATTACAGTTGGGTGGGAGGACACTTTGGTGTGGACAAAACCATGGCAATACTGCAAAATATTTTTTATTGGTCGAAGCTTCGATGAGATGTTCACAAGTACATCAAATCCTACACTTCTTGTGTCATTTCCAATCTCACCATCAAGATTCTCATTTTTGGAAAAACCATGGAAAATTAGCCCATGAGCAAAATTTAGCCCCTAAAATCATCCCTGGTTCCAAATAGTCATTTTTGGTTGAGACAAAAGCCTCGGGGTTAGATGCTAACTCAAACTATGATTCATAATTGGAAAATGGAAAATGGATCATTGATCCATAACCTAGTGTCACCATCGCTACCAAAAAAGTCTAGTGAGAGGAACTAGAGGAGCCTAAAGAAGCGGACCACCTTTTCCACTCAAAAAAGTGGGTGAAGGGGACCCCACTTCATTTCATTGTTGATGGAAGTGGCCAGAAGAACCTAATATCAGTAGAGGTCATCAAGAGGTTGAACCTAACAATGGCACCATCTCCCCATCCATACACCATCGGTTGACTTAGCCAAGGATGAGACATTTGCATCAACCAACAATGTCGCCTATACTACAACATCAAACCTTTAAAGAAGAGGTATTTTGTGATGTTTCCCCCCTTGAATTTTTTTATGTTTTGTTAGGATTACCATATATGTGGAAGCGTCATGTTGTTTATGAATCTAGGCCATGTAGTGGCATTATTACTTTGGGAGGTCAAATCTACAAGGTACCAGAGGTAGTCTCAACTATTGCAATCTCTTTGATCTTCAGGAAGCAATGCAAAAAGGTGGTCTCTCATACCAAGAGGTTTTCTCTCTTTATGGTTCAGTCAGAAGGTGAATGGAAGGTCGGTACAACTGCCAAAACCTTTGTACATAGTCTCCCTACACAACAACAGTAGGTGTACAAGATAGTATAATAGCACAAAGACATATTTTCCTTGCCTACTAGGGTTCCTTTGCACTATCAAGTAAATCAATTAATTGATTCGAAACCCGATGCTCCTATGCATAATGACCTTGTATACAAGTGTTCGATTATGGAGAATGAATAAATAAAATGCCAAATCCAAGAATTAATTATGAAGGGCCACATCATACCAAGCTCCTCACCTTGCGGTAGCCCAATTGTTCTAGTACAGAAGAAGGATGGGACACAGTGACTTTGTATTGATTACAGGGCCTTGAACAATATCATAGTCAAGAACCAATACCCAATCCCCTTGATTGATGATATTCTCGATCAGCTCAAGGGAGCCAATTTTTTCAAAAAGATTGATCTAAATTTAGACTACCACCAGGTGTCGATTGAGAAAACTCGTATATGGAAGACATGCTTCAAGTCTAAAGAATATCTCTTTGAGTGGTCGGTCATGCCTTTCGAATTGAATAATTACCCAACCACATTCATGCAAATGATGGATGATATATTGCGGCCATTCACAAACTCCTTTGTGGTCGTATATCTAGATGACATCCTCATCTTTATCAAAATCTATGAGGAATATTTGGAGCACATTCAACTGGTCTTGGGAACCCTGTGACACCATAAGTTATTTTCAAATTGGAGAAGTGTTCCTTCGACATGCAAAGAATCCAATATCTGGGATACATTGTGGATGAGAAGGGTGTGCATGTAGATCTAGCCAAGATCCAAGTCATATGTGCTTGGTCGGCCCCAAAAAAAATGACCGAGCTCCACAAATTCTTGGTCCTCATCAAATTCTACCACATGTTTATGTTGGGGTTCACTCATATCGCTTGGTCCCTAATCCAAGTGAAAAAGGGTGGAGCGAGTTCCAAGTTTGTTTGGATTGTGTCCCAACATAAAGAATTCAATGATTTTAAATTCCTCCTCTGCTCAACGCTAGTCCTTATTTTTCTAGACCTACAACAGCCATTTGAGATTGAGACATATGCTTCATATTATGCTATCAATGCATTTCTCATTCAACATGGGCATCTAGTGGCCTATCATAGTGAAACACTATCTGATGGTGTTCACAGATACCCCACTTATGACAAAGAGATGTACTCCATTGTGCAGGCATGTCGACAATGGAATCATTACATCTTGGGGAAGGAAATGATCATCCACACTGATCACAAGTCTTTTCAATTCATGCAGACACAAGAAAAGTTACAGAATGATCTCCATCACAAGTGGTTCACGTACTTGTAGAAATTCCACTTGAACATCAAGTACAAGAAGGGAAACACCAACCATGTCGCAGAATGCCTCAATCGACCCTCGGTTGTGGAACTAACCACATTTTTTAACTCATGTGGGCATGAGACATCTAGGTGGCCACAATTATACGATAGTGACTTTGAATTTTCTACTACCTATCAGACATTGAGCATAGGAAAACAGTCCATACTTTCATCTCCAAGATGGACTGCTATGCCATCTGATCCATCTTTGTGTTCTTTCAAGTGAACATGCAAATATTATATAGGAATCTCATTACAGTTGGGTGGTAGGACACTTTGGTGTGGACAAAACCATGGCAGTACTGCAAAATATTTTGTATTGGTCGAAGCTTCGATGAGATGTTCACGAGTACATCATATCCTACACTTCTTGTGTCATTTCCAAACTCGCCATCAAGAAATAGGGGCTATACACCCCTCTGCCTACTCCTAATAGGCCTTGGGATTCCATCTCCATGGATTACATATCTAGGTTGCCTTCAACCAAGCATGGGAATGATGTTTTCTTCATGGTCGTTGATCGATTCTCTAAGATAGCATTTTTTGCACACTATAAGAAAAGATCACAACTGAGGCCACCACTAAGATCTTCTTTGAATGTGTTTGGGTTCATTTTGGGCTCCCATGGACTATTATTTCATATCGATACAGTAGGTTCCTGAGTACTTTTTGTTCTAGCCTATGGTCGATGATGGACACCAAGCTAACCAAATCGACTTCCTTCCACCCACAGACTGATGAACAAATAGAGGTGGTCAAAATGATGATTGTCCATATCATGAGTATGTGCAATTCAAAACATCCATGCACATGGGATGAGAGTCTTCCTTATTTTCAACATATCTACAACAAATCCCTTGACATCTTTATTGGCCACAACCCTTTTCAGGTGTACTTCAGGTTCTATCCATTGGCCCCCATTGGTGTAGCTCTTCCCATTGCAACTGCAAAAGAAGATTCCTCCCATGCTCATATGAAGGTTGATCAAGCAACCAAATTTGTTGAGAAATTCCAACACATTCAATAATGATTTCATGACATTTTGCAGAAATCCAATGCCAAGTGCAAGCAGTTCCACGATCAACATCGGGTACCACACAATGTTTAGGTGGGAGATCAGGTATGGTTGCATTTGTAGAAATAACTCCTCACAGAACCCCATCAGAAGTTCCACCCACTTTGATATGGGCCTTACACCATCACCAAGGTTTTCGGTGAGACTGATTTTGAATCAAGTATTCCCCCTTTCCTTGTCTTGTACCCGATATTTAATGTGGAACTGCTTCGCCCATATTTTTAACCTCTCTTGGACACTTCAGACAAGGGAAAGCACTTGGCCCCTACAGAACTCAATCCTAACTGCATTGAACAGGTGACATATTATTGAATCATGGACACCAAGAAGAAGGGAACCCACTAGAAAAACATCCAACTCTATTAGGTCATCAAAGCAGAGAAGCTTCTTCACCAAGGAAAGTGTCTCACCAGGAGTCAGATTCAACAGAAGTTTCCCCATATGATGGAGGAACTTGATGCAATGGGGACCATTTCTTCCTAATGGGGGAGGAATGATCCAGGTGGATACAAGTGGACACCCACATGTTCCACTAATTTAGAATGGTTCCACATCTTGGCAGTTTTTCTATGGTTTTTTGGGTCCCAAACTTATGCGGTCGTTTTGAGGCCCTAAACGACATTTTTTTGGCTCAACAACGCTTAGCATGTAGTCAAAGGAAAATGATGTTCTGATTGAAATGTGTAATCCTCATCTATACCTTTTCGGCGAGGTATAAATCACCCCAAATAGAGATTGTATGCAAAAGTTGTGCCCCCGAGAAGTTCATGTATCAACTAACCACATCAAGGCCCACAAACCTTTTGGAATTTCATCTTTTGGGGTTAGGTTTTTGGATGTTTAGGGTTTTCTCATTGATGCTTTATGTTAAAATTATTTTTTGGCCTCTTTCTAATCAACTTATTTATAATGACAATAGTTGGCATATCTCTCTCTTCAAAGATAAGCTACCACCATTCTAGATAGCTTGTGTGCTTTGCATTTTACAGTATTTTGTATTTCAGAGAGTCATTAATAAAATATTATTTTTATTGTATTATTGTGTTCCTTGCAATATATTTGGGTATTTCCTTGTTATATCTAGGTCATATCTTTTTTATATCTCTACCTCCATGTCATTCTCATTATAATTTGGATCACCAGTATGTTGGATTACTGAGAGGGGGGGTGAATCAGTAATAGAGCAATTTAATCCTTTTTAACCATATAATCCAAGTGTTATATCAATGTAGCATTATCATCCAATAACTGCAGAGTAAATAAGCAATGAACAAATGAACAATCATACACATACACATTACACCAGTGTTTTATGTGGAAACCCAAAGAGGGAGAAAACCACGAAATGATTTTTCTTATATGTCTTGAAGAATTACATTCAATGGAAGCACCAAATTCCTTTGTTTTCCAGCTGCAACTGGAAGGAGGCTCCAACTCCCTTGTTTCTTGGGCTACAACCTGAGGGAATATCCAACTCCCCTATTCTCTGGCTACAACCAGAAGGAGGCTACAACCCCCTATATTCTTCGGATACAACCGGAAGGTGGCTACAACCACATGTCCTTGCCCCATCAAACCACCCTGAAGTAGAAGTTGAATGATGGAACAATTGTCAAACTATCATTGTAAGATATATCGTTGTAAACCTGTACCAATAAACCTGTACCATAAACAAGTGCATCAACCATGCACCAACCTGTACCATAAACAAGTGCATCAACCATGCACCAACCTGTACCATAAACAAGTGCATCCAACCATGTACCAATCATGTGTCAACTACTCATCAACTATGACTCATCAATATGTACCAACATCATCAACTATACATATTATGTATGTGCCAACTCATCAACTACTTGTCTCAACCGTGTACCCAACATGTACCTTAACCAAAAGCCCTCATAAATTTCATCATCCAAATATGA
The DNA here is from genome assembly GCA_000966675.3 of Picea glauca. NCBI lineage: Eukaryota > Viridiplantae > Streptophyta > Pinopsida > Pinales > Pinaceae > Picea > Picea glauca. The sequence goes on along the minus strand of JZKD02S1935306.1, from coordinate 472,916 downwards.
TTTGTAACTCTGTAATAGACCTGGTGTATATGATCACATACTTGCAAACCTTCCTTAACTTTCACAACAAGAGACTAGCATTTTCATTAAACTTTATTTAGTCTCACATGACTAGTTTGGGATTAGTCAACAATCCTAACTTGAAATAATCATAACTATGTACCTGTAATGAATAAAGATATGAAAATAGTACACAATGTTATTCATTTTTTTTTATGAAATTCCTCCAGGTGTCACTACTTGGAACCTCTCAGAAAATGAGTTATAGAAAAAATGGCATACCTTGTTGAATTCTTGATTATTCTAGAGAGCGACCTTGTAGAGAGTGCCCCACATGTAATATTTGTTGAATCGATCTAAATATGTTACACAGAATACTACAAATTGTATTATAACCAAGAAATTTGGTCTTACTGAATTTGGATCTGTTATTAAGAAGTTATGACGTTTTTACCCGAAACACTTGTTTTAGACCAGTTTCGGGACTAGCCACAAACCCTATTTTCCACGGAGTGTAACTCCAAAAATAAAACGAACCACAAGATGAAATTTTTACCACAGATACTTGGTTATGTTTCCTCAATGTCCTATCAATTTAATGGTCTAAATGATTCTAGAAAAAATATTATTACAAAAATGGTGAGATGACCTGTAAATAACATACCTTAGAAAGCATCATCAAAAGAATTTATCCTCCCTTGAATTCCGACCTTCTTTTTTTCACCTTCCCTATGAAATTCGGCTTAGATATCCTTTCATTACCTCAATCACCTATATATATTCAATATGCTCAAGTGTGATGTAAAATGAGAGATGCTTGCCCCTTATTTATGCTCTCCAAGTAGCTTCCTTAAAAGCATCTTCTAGGTCACTTTGTCCACTTTCATTATTTTAGGGTTAACCCACTTCTAATTTCTCCATTAAATTTATTATTTAAATAATTTATTTTGTATTCACTTTGAATTATATTACACTCATCACTTCACTTTATT